>NW_025565896.1:0-11179 GCF_020424385.1 Procambarus clarkii | reverse complement strand
ATTTATACCCATTGTTTCGTGTTCTGTCTTGTGTTGATACTTTTAATACCCTATTAATATCCCCTTTGTTATGTCCATTCACCCACTTGTAAACCTTTATCATGTCACCCCTAACTCTTCGCCTTTCCAGTAAACGCAACTTTAGCTTTGTTAATCTTTCTTCATATGAAAGATTTCTAATTTGGGGAATTAACTTAGTCATCCTACGCTGGACACGTTCAAGTGAATTTATATCCATTCTATAATATGGCGACCAAAATTGAACTGCAAAATCTAAATGGGGCCTAACTAGAGCAAGATATAGCTTGAGAACCACACCAGGTGTCTTGTTACTAACGCTGCGATTAATAAATCCAAGTGTCCGATTTAAGAACATAAGAACATAAGAACAAAGGTAACTGCAGAAGGCCTATTGGCCCATTCGAGGCAGCTCCTATTCTATAACCACCCAATCCCACTCATATACTTGTCCAATCCGCGCTTGAAACAATCGAGGGACCCCACCTCCACCACGTTACGCGGCAATTGGTTCCACAAATCAACAACCCTGTTACTGAACCAGTATTTACCCAAGTCTTTCCTAAATCTAAACTTATCCAATTTATACCCATTGTTTCGTGTTCTGTCCTGTGTTGATACTTTTAATACCCTATTAATATCCCCCTTGTTATGTCCATTCACCCACTTGTAAACCTCTATCATGTCGCCCCTAACTCTTCGCCTTTCCAGTGAATGCAACTTAAGCTTTGTTAATCTTTCTTCATATGAAAGATTTCTAATTTGGGGAATTAACTTAGTCATCCTACGCTGGACACGTTCAAGTGAATTTATATCCATTCTATAATATGGCGACCAAAACTGAACTGCATAATCTAAATGGGGCCTAACTAGAGCAAGATATAGCTTGAGAACCACACCAGGTGTCTTGTTACTAACGCTGCGATTAATAAATCCAAGTGTCCGATTTGCCTTATTACGAACATTTATGCATTGATCCTTTTGTTTTAAATTCTTACTAATCATAACTCCCAGATCCCTTTCGCAATCCGACTTCGCAATCACAACACCATCTAGCTCGTATCTTGTAACTCTATCATCATTACCTAACCTCAGAACTTTACATTTATCAGCATTAAACTGCATCTGCCAATCCTTTGACCATTTCAAAACCCTATCTAGATCAACTTGAAGTGATAGTGAGTCCTCCTCCGAATTAATTTCCCTACCGATTTTCGTATCATCGGCAAATTTGCAAATGTTGCTACTCAAACCTGAATCTAAATCATTTATATATATTATAAACAACAGAGGTCCCAGGACAGAGCCTTGAGGCACTCCACTTACAACATTTTCCCACTCTGACTTGATTCCATTTATACTAACTCTCTGTTTCCTTTGGTATAGCCATGCCCTAATCCAGCTTAATATAGCACCCCCAATACCATGAGACTCTATCTTTTTAATCAGTCTTTCATGTGGCACTGTATCAAAAGCTTTGCTAAAGTCAAGGTATACAACATCGCAATCCTTACCACTATCAACTGCCTCAACAATGCTAGAATAAAAAGATAACAAATTTGTTAAACATGAACGGCCATTTATAAAACCATGTTGAGACTCAATTATTAATTTATGTTTTTCAAGATGAAGACGAATTTTATTTGCTATTATAGATTCGAGTAACTTTCCCACAATAGACGTTAGGCTAATTGGTCGATAGTTAGACGCAAGTGATCTATCTCCTTTCTTAAAAACTGGTATCACATTAGCAACTTTCCAAAACTCTGGCACTCTGCCTGACTCTATTGATTTATTAAATATGGTTGACAGTGGGTCACAAAGCTCCTCTTTGCATTCTTTAAGCACCCTGGCAAACACTTCATCCGGCCCTGGGGATTTGTTTGGTTTGAGTTTTACTATTTGTTTAAGAACATCCTCCCTGGTAACTGCTAAACTCGTCAACCTGTCCTCGTCCCCACCCACATAGACTTGTTCAGCTGAAGGCATATTGTTAAGTTCCTCTTTAGTAAATACAGATACAAAATATTTATTAAAAATACTACTCATCTCTTCATCACTATCTGTTATTTGACCTGTATCAGTTTTTAATGGACCTATCCTTTCCCTAGTCTTAGTACGATATAACTGAAAAAACCCTTTAGGATTTGTCTTTGCTTGCCCTGCTATGCGAACTTCATAGTTTCTTTTTGCTTTCCTTATCTCTTTTTTAACATTTCTAACCAGTTGTACGAATTCCTGTTCTAAAGTGACCTCCCCATTTTTAATCCTTTTGTACCAAGCTCTCTTTTTACCTATAAGGTTCTTCAAATTCTTTGTTATCCACTTTGGGTCATTAGTATTCGATCTATTCAATTTGTATGGTATACTACGTTCCTGTGCTTTGTTTAGAATATTCTTAAATAAGTTATATATTGAATCCACATCGAAATCCCCATTTAAGTCACCTATCGCTGGGTTCATGTCTCGCTCCAAGACCGGCCCACACCCCATACCCAAGACTTTCCAATCAATTTGACCCAAAAAATTTCTTAGGCTATTAAAATCAGCTTTTCGAAAATCTGGCACTTTAACAGAATTTTCTCCTACTGGTCTATTCCATTCTATGCTAAATCTGATTTCTTTGTGATCACTGCTCCCTAGCTCACTCCCTATTTCGATGTCATTAATTTGCGTTTCCCTGTTAGTTAACACTAAATCTAAAATATTATTTTCCCGTGTTGGTTCCTTAATGTGTTGCGTAAGAAAGCAATCGTCAATTAATTCTAGAAAATCTTCTGCTTCACTATTCCCTGTTTTGTTCAACCAGTTTATTCCGCTAAAATTAAAGTCACCCATGACATAAATACTGTAAGATCTAGATGCTCTAGATATTTCATCCCATAGATGCTTTGCTTCCATTCTGTCTAAATTTGGTGGCCTATATATTACTCCTATTATAATATTATTAGCTTTTTCGTTTAATTCTATCCAAATGGTTTCTGTGTGTGGCTCTGTTTTGATTCCCTCTTTGAGACTACATTTCAAATTGTCCCTAACATATATGGCTACTCCACCTCCTCGTCTAATATATCTATCTGTGTGAAATAGTTTAAATCCGTATATTTGATATTCAGCTAATAGTTCTCTATTTTCTACATTCATCCACGTTTCGGTAAGTGCAATAATATCTATTTTTTCTGTGCAGACAAGAGCATTTAATTCGTTAATTTTATTTCTTAGACTTCTACTGTTAGTGTAATATACCCTAAGTGAATTGTTATTTTGCGGACCTTCTCTTTCCCTGATCGTTTTGCCAATTCCTTTCTCCCACAAACACATACTTTTATTACCTCCTTCCTCCAAATCAATTCCCATACCTCTATCTACTAACAGTTTAAACCCAAACAAACACCTCTAACCACTTCTTCCAACGAGTTCGCAACAGCAACAACCCCAGCTCTCGATAGATGCACCCCATCACGAGCATACATTTCATTTCTTCCATAGAAGTGTTCCCAGTTGTCTATGAAAGATATTGCATTTGATTTGCAATATCTTTCCAGCCGGCAATTGACACCAAGTGCCCTCGATATCCATTCATTTCCCACTCCCTTTCTTGGAAGAATGCCACATATGATCGGGATTCCTCCCTTGCTCCTAACTAATTCTATGGCTGTTTTATACCTCTGAATCAGTTCCTCACTCCTAACTCGACCAACATCATTTCCTCCCACGCTAATGCAAATAATGGGATTGTTCCCATTACCAGCCATAATATCATTCATGTTGTTTATAATATCACCAATGCCAGCTCCGGGATAGCAAACCCTTAACCTGTTCCCCCTATCTCTAGCACAAAACGCTCTATCCAAATACCTTATCTGGGAATCTCCCACAACTAATGTTTGCTTAGGTACTTCCTTTACTTTCTGAGGGGCCTGCTCTTCCTTTCTCTTCGTTGCTTTCCCTTTTGCGCGATCCGCAGTCTCACCACAGCACTCGTCCTCCAAAACGTCAAATGAATTAGAAGTTGCTATGGCGTTTGAAGGCGGCTTTATCAAAGTCTTCTTAAGGCCCCTGTCTTTCGCAACTCTCCAAGACGAGGTCCCTTTACTACTGGTCTCCTCCTTCGTTACTTCTCGTTGTTCTTTAAGCTGACGCACCTCCTCCCGCAGAGAGTCCAACTCTGTCCTCAGGGCTCCCACTAGAGTCACCAGGTCCTTAACTACAACTTCCATATTGCTATGATAATATAACAACACTCAGGAGCTCCGGTTTACACAACCTCTCACTGTGACTTCACCTGACTGAAAGACTGATTAAAAAGATAGAGTCTCATGGTATTGGGGGTGCTATATTAAGCTGGATTAGGGCATGGCTATACCAAAGGAAACTGAGAGTTAGTATAAATGGAGTCAAGTCAGAGTGGGAAAATGTTGTAAGTGGGGTGCCTCAGGGCTCTGTCCTGGGACCTCTGTTGTTTATAATATATATAAATGATTTAGATTCAGGTTTGAGTAGCAACATTTGCAAATTTGCCGATGATACGAAAATCGGTAGGGAAATTAATTCGGAGGAGGACTCACTATCACTTCAAGTTGATCTAGATAGGGTTTTGAAATGGTCGAAGGATTGGCAGATGCAGTTTAATGCTGATAAATGTAAAGTTCTGAGGTTAGGTAATGATGATAGGGTTACAAGATACGAGCTAGATGGTGTTGAGATTGCGAAGTCGAATCGCGAAAGGGATCTGGGAGTTATGATTAGTAAGAATTTAAAACAAAAGGATCAATGCATAAATGTTCGTAATAAGGCAAATCGGACACTTGGATTTATTAATCGCAGCGTTAGTAACAAGACACCTGGTGTGGTTCTCAAGCTATATCTTGCTCTAGTTAGGCCCCATTTAGATTATGCATTTTAGTTTTGGTCGCCTTCTATATTATAGAATGGATATAAATTCACTTGAACGTGTCCAGCGTAGGATGACTAAGTTAATTCCCCAAATTAGAAATCTTTCATATGAAGAAAGATTAACAAAGCTTAAGTTGCATTCACTGGAAAGGCGAAGAGTTAGGGGTGACATGATAGAGGTTTACAAGTGGGTGAATGGACATAACAAAGGGGATATTAATAGGATATTAAAAGTATCAACACAAGACAGAACACGAAACAATGGGTATAAATTGGATAAGTTTAGATTTAGGAAAGACTTGGGTAAATACTGGTTCAGTAACAGGGTTGTTGATTTGTGGAACCAATTGCCGCGTAACATTGTGGAGGTGGGGTCCCTCGATTGTTTCAAGCATGGGTTGGACATGTATATGAGTGGGATTGGGTGGTTATAAATAGGAGCTGCCTCGTATGGGCCAACAGGCCTTCTGCAGTTGCCTTTGTTCTTATGTAACGTGGTGGAGATGGGGTCCCTCGATTGTTTCAAGCGCGGGTTGGACATGTATATGAGTGGGATTGGGTGGTTATAAATAGGAGCTGCCTCGTATGGGCCAACAGGCCTTCTGCAGTTGCCTTTGTTCTTATGTAACGTGGTGGAGATGGGGTCCCTCGATTGTTTCAAGCGCGGGTTGGACATGTATATGAGTGGGATTGGGTGGTTATAAATAGGAGCTGCCTCGTATGGGCCAACAGGCCTTCTGCAGTTGCCTTTGTTCTTATGTTCTTATGTACTCAAAAGACCGGCCTTTGTCACTCAACAACTTATACATACAGTTGGACCTTGTAGAAGCGTTGATGATCTTTTTCCCAGCAATTTCCACACCTGGTTAAACCTGCGAGATATCAATGACACAGGGTGGCAGGTGTAGGTACCCGAGCTCCGGCCGCACGTGGTTACATGTGAGTAATGACGACAAACACGGGTGGCAGGTGTTGACACGTGTGGTGGACACTTCTCAAGGTAAGGACCGCACGTGGTTTACATGCGAGAACACATGGGGTGACCAGATGGTGAAGTGCGGCTGATAAGTCAAGCGCACGGGGTGCTGAGCGTGGGGTAAACATCTGGATGTAGGTGACACACTCCGGGTGGTGAGCGTGTGTGCTTACACGTGGGTGGCGGCACACACACACGCACACACGTGGTAGGCGGCATACTCACACACACACACACATACGTACGTGTGGTAGGCAGCAAACACTAAGATACAACAATTATGTCGAAAATACAGTTATCTCACTTGGAGAAATTTGAGAGCACACTGTGGGATCAATGTTTGTCCACTTTAGATTACCTTAATAGCGATAGGCTCACGGATGTCAGTGATGAAAGCTGATGAACAATTCAATTTCTTTATTTATTATGCACCTCATACCCATCCCGTGGGCGGTGGTGTAAAGGGTTACAGAGGAACATAATCGGTTCAGGAACTGAACCCTCTAGTTCCTTTAGCTAAGCATATAACACTTGGCAGTCTGTTGCCTCTACGGGTGAACTCGCGTGGCAGTAAAGACTTTCTCTTAAGTCTTATCACTCGTATATTGTTAATTGCAATCTCCACGAGACCGATTTCTGAAGGCGGGTGTGCAGAACGAAATTTGATTAATGAGATGAGGATTAACGTCGCGTTAACGGAGATCTGTTCTATTGTCGATAGCTCAAATATTTCACGTCCAATTCAATTTCTTTCTTTATTATGCACCCCATACCAATCCCGTGGGCGGTGGTGTAAAGGATTACAGAGGCACATAATCGGTTCAGGAACTGAACCCTCTAGTTCGTTTAGCTAAGCAAATAACAATCTTTTGATGCTAGTTACAAAATGATTAATGTTATATATACATGCACACATACTCATACATATATGTACATGTACATACGTATACATATATACATACACATACATATTTAATCACCCACACAAATATACACATCAATAATCTTTTGTGTTACAAGTGATTCAACAAGAGGCTCACAACAGTCACTATACAAAGCACTTTACATCTATGGTGAGTCAGGCAGTTACTAGTCTTGCTGCACACCCACCCAACTGGGCGGCAGCTTTACAGTCATGTGCTCCACACCCACCCAACTGGGCGGCAGCTTTACAGTCATGTGCTCCACACCCACCCAACTGGGCGACAGCTTTACAGTCATGTTCATGCATTACCTACAGTGCGCAAATTTTGGATACTTTGTTAAGATTTCGGTCCTACACGGACGAGCAACACCTTCAGAATGCTGGGAGCAGCGTGGCTTCCAGGCTGATCCCGCACGGTACTTCTCTGTTCTTTGAAACTAAGCAATGGCGTGGCAGGCACTGCTGCCGTTACCAATCAAAACCTTTGCTCGGGGTGGTGCTAGGCCGTGACGTCATCTGGCCAGGCCTTTGGTAACACAAGCCGTTGGCCTTGGTAGGGCCCTCCTGACCACAGCTCTCATTAGTACCACGAAACATTAAAACTGAATATTTCCTCCCCTGGAGTTTCAGGCTGTAATACATATTACACCTTGCTGTAATTCCTGAATGCATGTACCTACGTCGGCCAACGTGGTACCAATGGAACTCTGATGACGAGAGCTGTCACCAGATACCCAACAAGGCAGGGTCACTCGAAACAGTTCCAATGCTTCAGACTCTCCAGAAAAATAATATAAGATCAGCATATTAGAACGTTCCATTTTTTTAGAGGTTGCGGATGGGGGTTAAATGAGAGGAAGGATAAGGGGTTGTTTAAAGACATTATCTTGAGATGATTTCGGGGCTTAGCATCCCCACGGCTCGGTCCTCGACCAGGACTCCTTTTTGTTACACACCTCTAGGAAGCAGCCCGGAGCAGCTGTCTAACTCCCAGGTACCTATTTACTGCTAGGTAACAGGTGCATCAGGGTGAAAGAAACTCTGGCCATTTGTTTCCGCCTCCTCCGGGGATCGAACCCGGAACCTCAGGACTACGAATCCGAAGGTCTGTCCACTTAGCTGCTAGGCCCCGTTAAAGAGGAAGGGGAAGAGAGGGAAGAATGGAGGAACGCGGGGGGGGGGGGGGGGGGGGGGGCGGGGGGAGTCAAGGATATGTCTCCCATTCTTGTATCTCGAAACAGTTCCAATGCTCCAGAGTCCCAGTCCAGATTGTATATTAAATTGAAATTTTAAGGCGATAGGGATGAACTTCCCAGGCACCTGAGGCCGCTCTTCACCTTTGTGTTACCGGGAAAATTGCGCACATTCCATTTCATAAATGGGAAACTTCACTTTGAATCCGCTGCCATCTTGGGCTGGGGAACCCCTTGCCATCTTGGGCTGGGGAACCTCCAGCCATCTTGGGCTGGGGACCCCCTGCCATCTTGGGCTGGGGACCCCCTGCCATCTTGGGCTGGGGAACCCCTTGCCATCTTGGGCTGGGGGACCTCCAGCCATCTTGGGCTGCGGACCCCCTGCCATCTTGGGCTGGGGATCCCTTGCCATCTTGGGCTGGTGACCCCCTGCCATCTTGGGCTGGGGACCCCCTGCCATCTTGGGCTGGGGACCCCCTGCCTTCTTCGGCTGGGGACCCACTGCCATCTTTGGCTGGGGACCCCCTGCCATCTTGGGCTGGGGACACACTGCCATCTTGGGCTGGGGACCCCCTGCCATCTTGGGCCGGGGACCCCCCTGCCATCTTGGGCTGCGGACCCCCTGCCATCTTGGGCTGGGGACCCCCTGCCATCTTGGGCTGGGGAACCCCTTGCCATCTTGGGCTGGGGGACCTCCAGCCATCTTGGGCTGGGGACCCCCCCTGCCATCTTGGGCTGGGGACCCCCTGCCATCTTGGGCTGGGGACCCCCCTGCCATCTTGGGCTGGGGACCCCCTGCCATCTTGGGCTGGGGACCCCCTGCCATCTTGGGCTGGGGACCCCCTGCCATCTTGGGCTGGGGACCCCCTGCCATCTTGGGCTGGGGACCCCCCTGCCATCTTGGGCTGGGGACCCCCTGCCATCTTGGCCTTGTGTATCAGGATGCGGTTCATAGGAAAGACGTATTCTGGTATTAAATGAATTGTATTGTTATATTATGTGAGCTCACGACTTTGGAGGAGTGAGAGGGTTTGTTTATTTTTCAGGGATATTCCTGCTTGGGCCCTAAGCCTCTGGCTGGCCCACTAAGTGTTGCTTGCTTCAGTTTTACTTGGGCGGAGTATGAGTATTTATGACTCGTATGGTCGCTTCAGTAACATTTTGTCCCTCGTGTTTAACAACTTCTGGTCTGTTGAATCTAAGTTGAAATCTTAATGGGTTTATAACTCTGCACTGTGTTAGATAATGTTCCAGTGGTCTGTCTGGCATTTCTCCACAGTGCTGACATAGGATTCGGTTGATCTGGTATGCAGCAAAAAGGTTGACCGGTGGCCTCACCTAAGGATTAATGCCTATGTGATTAAGCAAGTGTTACCAACTCAACTTGTAGTCTGTTTGCTATCTTTCCACGGATTGTACTCACATAGAGCGTGTTTGAGATCTTTAAAGATGTGTATATGATTGGATGAAGTGTTGCATAATAAATCACGATTGTTACCATCCGGCATACTAATTAGTATTCACCTAGTTGTATTCACCTAGTTGTGCTTGCTGGGGTTGAGCTCTGCTCTTTCAGAGGGTTGACTGCACATGGGTTCTGGCAAAACTCGGTATAAAAATATTAAAATGTCACCAATTGTTATTGTATTCATTATGGTCTCAGAGTGACACATAACGTTGTGACGTGTTAGAGATAGCGGCCACGACCCTGGCAAGTGATGTGTCCCTCACGCACATTAAAAAAGAAAAAGAAGAAAAATTTAAATAAAACAGCTTACGTCCCTTGCGGCGTGAACAGATGTAGAGAAAACAAGAAACATGAACAATTAAATTCTTTACTTAATACTAATAAACACTAGTAACAAATAACAAAACCTGACAACTTGGCTTAACACTTAACAAAGGTAAAGTGAATATAAAATTTACGTTACTTTACTTAATGAAAAAGGCGGGTTTTCAATTATATACACAGTGCTGTACTTCCTCCGTCACACGTCGTAGATGAGACCACATCGAGTGAGGGAAGATTATGTACCCAAATGAGCACCAGAAGCAGTCTGAATGGTGAGTGATTGATTGATGAAGATTAAGCCACCCAAGAGGTGGCACGGGCATGAATAGCCCGTAAGAATGGTGGGTCGCCGGTCGTCGCTATATATATTCGCCGGCTGTGGACGTCATGCTGTTACGGCCCCTCTCCTGTGCCTGGTAAGACCAATACGGGCTCACCATAGCCCGTACTACTTGAAACGTTTTGTTCCAAGTAGCTGAATCTTAAACAACAACAACAACAACAGGCGTCATGCTGCGTTACGGGCTCACCATAGCCCGTGCTACATGGACATTTCTGTGTAGCTAAATCTAAGACAACAACGACGTAATGCTGGTGTGTAGCAGGAGTTGAAGGCTCCACCGGCAGAGTAAGGGTCGTGTGGAACTAGTAGCTGACAAATGTCTGGTGGGTGGAACTCTCGGGCAGGGCGGGGGGGGGGGGGGGGCAGTGGTGGAGTGTCCAGATGTCTGGGCTGGAGAGACGATATGTATCACGTTGGTATTGAAGTCGGTAGGAAGAGACATATTCACTGTTATGCGAGGGAATAATGTAACAACGTTCACGTTCCACTAGAGAAAATATTGTTTGAGAGCATAGTTTACTGTAAAACATTTTTCAATGTGGCCGTCCAAATATGTGCAAAATTTAGACGCAAAAAATGTATAATTTAAAACGTTATGGCTTTATGACTAAACAAACCTGGGCAAACCTTAGAGCCAAGAACTTTGCATATAATATGTAAAAAATTGTAGGAATCGGTCAGACACTGAATGTTTTCTGGTGTCTCAAAGTTGAAAATTCTGTTCATACAGAAAAAATAAAGTTAAAGTTCTCGACAATGGATATAGTGCTTCGAATTTATGACATATCTTGTAAGTAATAATTAAGATTGCTTGGTATTCGCACTCAATATGTGAAAGTTGCAGGTCAATATGTGTTGAAAAGAAGTCAAGAAAAAATACCCCCCCCAAAAAAAAAATAAATGTAGGGATAACAAATTGTATATTTCAGTAACTTTATTGCCTATATATAAGTGATAAGGCTCTCATCTGGTCATCATTCATCAATACAATCTAAAGAGACAAAGAGAAAGAGTTAGAAATCTGTAAATAAATTGG
>NW_025565895.1:0-20965 GCF_020424385.1 Procambarus clarkii | reverse complement strand
GGTGTTGCATCAGGGAAATTTCGACAAAGAATAACATTAAAAAAAGAGGTAGAGTGTCTGTCTGTCTGTCTGTCTGTCTGTCTGTCTGTCTGTCTGTCTGTCTGTCTGTCTGTCTGTCTGTCTGTCTGTCTGTCTGCTCTCTCTCTCTCTCTCTCTCTCTCTCTCTCTCTCTCTCTGTTGCACATAAATTACATGAATGACAATATATACTTTAGTACAAATACGAGTGTGGTGTTACAGCCACAAGGAACACTGTGACAGTCTCCAGTCCTTAGTCTTCACTCTCATTGTCGCCTTTATCACCATGTTGTTGCTGGGTCCTTTGTGCGTTTCTCAGTGCGTTTCTCTACGCATTTCTTTACGCGTTTCTTTACGCGTTTCTCTACGCGTTTCTTTTTTGCGTTTCTTTGCGCGTATCTTTACCAAGTAGTAAAAATCAGTGTATTGGTCTTAATGCAAGTTATCAGAAGTGCTGAAAAGTTGCAAGTAATAAAATTACACTCTTTCAATTATGGTGTAAAGAATGTTTAACTCAGAGGAAGTGCTCAAACAGCCCGACCTTTGAGCAGACGGACTAAAAAATGATAATATTAGACGAGGTGGCTGGAGAGATATCCTGTCAAACAAATATGCCCACAGGTTCGACTCTCCCCCAATGTAATAGTGTCTGGACGTAGTTCAAAGCTACAATATTTGACTGAATTACTAAAATTAACAAATGCGAATAATAATAATAGCTGCAAGGTAAATAAATAATTTATAGTTATTATTTATTTTTGTAATTATCGTGGCCTGTTGATGCATCCGAGAACAAGGTCAGGAGAGGCAGCAGGTGAAAGACAATGTGGCCTAAACGAGCATCGAACCCGGGACCTTCGTGATGTGAGCCTCCACGTTGCCGGGGACTACCTCCCTGGAGGTCACCAAGACCAAAGGTGTACATAGACTTACCTGGCCAAGGTGACCACCGTTACAGCTCAATATTTCTTCTTAACCCTCCTCCAGGTAGGTAACACACCTGGAGGAGGGAGTCCATCGTCAGGAGGTTCATCATCAAAGTGATGATGAGGAGTCACAATAACGGGGCTGAAGATATAATGACTAAACCACACACCAGAAAATGGAGAAACGACGACGTTAAAAACACATACACAATACACATAAAGGAAATGGTTATAAAACAGTACAATCACCTCTTAGGCTACTACCAACTGATAACACACTAATGTCACCATATGTCTCCAACCTATAACTGCATCAGGCTGCTGCTTGAACTTCAGTCCACAGCCTTCTGCTTCCTTCACTGCTTTAGGCTGCAATACATGACACATATAATATTCATATATTTCCTACTCTACAAAAGCATCAATCTCTCACCTTGCACTGCGCCTTTCACACCAAAAACACAATCAAGCACTCCCTTAGATATCAGGTCCATATGGTCCTCTACTCCATTACTCGAGGTCCCCCACTACAATCATCATCTGGGTCCTCAGAATATGTAAGGAACTCCTGCAGCACCACCAATCAGTGTAGTCCTCCTTATATGCCAGTGAAGCTCTCGCCAAACGCTTCACACAAACGAGGTGTAGCTCCCTACACAACTCTAAGATTCATTAGGTCCATGAAGTTCCACTTCTCACTGGAAGTCCTACTTCACCTTAAGTCGAATTGTGAATTTGAAAAAGTTTTTCAATTATAAATATTTATTATATAATTTTGTCATTAGAGTTATTGTTTTGACCTGTGTTTATATACGATGTTACCTTTGACCATTAACCTGCACACAGCACATTTGCATATTGCTATCATGACGTCACCTTACCCAGTATTGGCAGCCGGGCTTTTTTAATTAACACGGAATTCACAAAATCAAGTAGGTGATGGTAATGGATTTTCCGTAGCAGAGAGCCACATCCGTCACCCCACACCTGTCACCCACACCTGTCACCCACACCTGTCATCCACACCTGTCATTCCCCCCCACCCTCCGAGAAGCCAGGTGCTGTCCCCCAGCCGACAAAATACTCTCGACCTTCACACCATCTCAACACGAAATGTTGTTTTGTCAACATAAACCCAAAATATCTGGCAACAAACCGTTGCTGGCGTCCGCCGCCTTAAATAGCAGCGGCTTCGTGCACCTCATTGGTCACTTGTTGATGTTGCAGTACGAGTCATATCTTCTGCAGTTTCCTTTATCCTAATGTAATATAAACATTCCTAACATCATAATGTCTCAGCCAACTCATCTAGTTTTTCAAAAACAGTCTTTTACACAATTTGTTTTTTTTTTAAATTCAAATGTTCTTAATTAAACCAAATTTGAAACTCCTGAGCGCATTAGGATCAATATTAACTCGCTATTGCAAGCATTGGAGCTGCAGAGTGCATTGGCTCGAATTAGACACGAATGAAATTAATCTGCGTATTCTTGACATATATATACTGCATTGAGTATATTTAATATGCATCATATACATACAGGATTATAAACCCAAGGAACCGTCTACCCGCCAAAGCCCTAAATGCCAAAACTGTGTTAACTTTTAAACCTAAACATGGAAAAGATCTCCAAGGTATTTGGTGGGACCTTGGACAATCCGCCGGCTTCCTGTCTTCGTCGAGGTCACTAGACGAGGACAGGAACTGACTCTCAGGTAAATTCCACCCGTGTCTCACTAACATGTTAACTACACATATAACTCACTCGTTATATATACAGTAATCTCACAAGTGTAACGGACTCACTCGATATGATATTAAGTAAAGTAGAAATTAAACTAAATTAGTAAAAGTTACTAATTAACGAGAACAAAACAAAAAATTAATTAGACAATTCGTCAAATAGCAACTCGTGTACAATAGGCGCTGACTCAGTGTTCAAAGGCGCTGAGGAGATAATATAAATCCTGTGAAGTTTTGAACACAAGTTAAAATAATATTTGCTTTACAAATTTAAAGCTTAATGGGGAAATACAAAATGTATATGGTATTATTAATGTCGCGAACCATGCATTAATTGGTGAGCAGCAAACAATTCTGGTGACTATTGTGATGGTAAACATTTTGGGCCATTGAAATAACCTTTACAATAGGAAGGAATTATATAGAGCAAATTGTAAAGTGAAAAATAATATGCCTTACCCAGAGTGCCTTAAACAACACATGTGAATTCCAATTTATTTCCCCATTTATCTTAACAAAGAGAGAGATACATCATATGTATCAGTTTTCAAAATTATCTGATGACTCATTATTTTGATGTCAATCAAAGTTAACTCATAATTAAGGTAGACAGATGGGAGAATTATCCAGGTCTCTCCTGTTAAACATATCATCAACCATATATTACAGAACTATGCTGTCTAGCGGATACATTCCTGGCGATGAAGGTCTTGCAAACTGTAAGTTACTTGAGCAACCTGTAATAAGTGTGATCACTTCTATATACTTGTTTTTATTGAATACATTCAACTTGATAACATACGAGGCAATTTTAGCAACGTGTGTCGTGAAATTTAAATGTTCATTGTCACAATGTTACTTTCCCCTGAACATTTATATCTTCAACCACTTGGGGTAGACGGTAGAGCGACGGTCTCGCTTCATACAGGTCGGCGTTCAATCCCCGACCGTCCAAGTGGTTGGGCTCCATTCCTTACCCCCGTCCCATCCCAAATCCATATCCTGACTTCTTCCAAGTGCTATATAGTCCTTATGTTTGGCGCTTTCTCCTGATAATTATATTCCTTGTCTTACCTTCTGATGAACAAGTCAACCCAGCACTTGAGAGCAACTTACCCAACCAATTGGACTAGTTGGCAGAGCGACAGCGTCGCTTCTCACAAGGTTGCCGTTCGATTCCCCGACGTTACAAGTGGTTGGGGGCCGGATATGTCCCTCTGCCCTCTATCCCCCAGCTCCTATCCTCTCCTGATATATCTGTCAAGGGCCACATAGTCACACAGCCTGAGCGCTTTCGTCTCAAAATGACCTCACCTTTAAAATTATTTAAATTCGTGTTATTTTCCTGGAAAAGATTTTACTCTAGTGGTTGTGAATATAACCCCTTGTATACTACCTGGGGTTATGAGCACTATTATTACCCCCTTGTATACTATCTGGGGTTGTGGGCACTATTGTAACCCCCTTGTATACTATCTGGGGTTGTGAGCACTATTATAACCCCTTGTATACTATCTGGGGTTGTGGGCACTATTATAACCCCCTTGTATACTATCTGGGGTTGTGAGCACTATTATAACCCCTTGTATACTATCTGGGGTTGTGGGCACTATTATAACCCCCTTGTATACTATCTGGGATTGTGAGCACTATTATAACCCCCTTGTATACTATCTGGGGTTGTGAGCACTATTATAACCCCCTTGTATACTATCTGGGGTTGTGGGCACTATTATAACCCCTTGTATACTATCTGGGGTTATGAGCACTATTATAACCCCTTGTATACTATCTGGGGTTGTGGGCACTATTATAACCCCTTGTATACTATCTGGGGTTGTGAGCACTATTATAACCCCCTTGTATACTATCTGGGGTTGTGGGCACTATTATAACCACCCATGTATACTATCTGGGGTTGTGAGCACTATTATAACCCTCTTGTATACTATCTGGGGTTGTGGGCACTATTATAACCCCTTGTATACTATCTGGGGTTATGAGCACTATTATAACCCCTTGTATACTATCTGGGGTTGTGAGCACTATTATAACCCCCTTGTATACTATCTGGGGTTGTGGGCACTATTATAATCCCCCTTGTATACTTTCTCGGGTTGTGGGCACTATTATAACCCCCCTTGTATACTATCTGGGGTTGTGAGCACTATTATAACCCCCCTTGAATACTATCTGGGGTTGTGGGTCCTATTGTCACAACAAAGTACACAGGAATTCTCCAAGGCCGGCTGCGAGGAGCAGCGTCCAACAGCCTAGTTGACCAGTTCAGCAACCAGGAAGCCTGGTCAGAGACCGGGCCGCGAAGACGATGATCCCCGAAAGCTAGGTAAGGCAGTAGTTAAAACGTGATAATGACAATCTTAGAGGTGGCATATATGGTCAAATTAAAGTGGAGATATTCACAGACATTTGTTTCTACGTTACCCGAGCATTAATACACCTAACATTTGGGAAAGTACAAAATATGTAACATGTGAAAAAGTACAAAAACAGCTAACATATGACATAGTACAAAGCTGTTACATTTATGAGGACTACTCGCTGGTAAAATAAGTATAGACTATTAACAACAACAACCCGAAGAGTAACAACCACAACTGAATTACAACACAGCTGTTATTGAGGCCATGAAGCACAAGGCCCAAGTAACATACTAAACACCCCCCCCCCCAGCCCTCACCCCCCCCCCCGAGCACTCCAACACCGCAAGACTTATATATTCTGAATCTTTTATACATAAATTTCCTTAGGGAAGAGATTCGAGCTTCCTGGCCACAAATACCCGAGAGCAGCTCTTTTTATAGTTGCCAGGTGGAGCTCCGGCCTCTAACTCCAGGCCGGCGGCGGCGGCGGTGGCGGTGGTGACGGCGGTGGCGGCGGCGGCGGTGGCGGCGGCGGTGGTGCAGATTATATACGGAGATGATTTGGCCCTTTTCTCGTTGCAGAAATTGAGTCAAGTAAATGCATTGGCCGTGAAGACCTCAGTCGTCATGTTAACTGTATTCTTGACAATGTAGTATACTGTTGTGCGTGTTGCACTTCTGTTGTATGTGATTATTGTATAATTGTAGTTATCTACTAGTATTGGTTGGTGGTAAACTGGTGATTGTATGTCTTAGAATTCTGCCGAGGACATATTAGTGTGGAGCCGATGACTGGTTGGCTCTGAGCTGCCTGTCTTGTAAACAGCCGCCGCTGCTGTTGGGTAGTTTGGTAGCATCATACTGTTTACGAAAGTTATAAGTCACATAGCCACCTGCTGTCGCTACGGAACGTGTCCCATTGGTCTAGCATCTTTGTACTCTAACCCAATTTTGACTTCTTTTTACGCAGTTGCAAAAACACCGCTTCTGGCCTCAGTTTCCCAACGTCAAGAAACTGTCGTTCTAAAGTATCTTTATCCTAACCTGCCAGAGGACCCAAAACAGAAAACGGGACAGTACGTCACTTTCGCGAGCCGCTTCCATTTTCTAGTTCGACCATTTTTGGCCTTACGTAACGCATACGATCGAAATACGACGGTCTTTGTAAGAGACGTATCGGGTATGGTGGTTGGGCGCTACAGCAGTGACCACTTGGCATGGTCATTGCTGTAACGTCATTGGCTGTTATCACAAACACTATTTCCTCCTCACAAACGTCGATCATTAGTAACTAGACAACACTATATTATGAAGACCAAGTCACCAAACTATGCCACATTGAATTACTTTATTTTTTATATATTCTCTAGAATTAGATTTCAGTTGCCAGTAACCACCAGAGAGGTTTAAATATCTATATTGGAGCGGAGTCTTGAAGTGGGTAGAATATAGTTGTGTACTATACAATCTTCTATATTCCCACTATGAAGTGGGAAGTCTCCCACTTCAAGACTCCGCTCCAATATAGAAGTATCAAGAAATATGGACCAATAGGCTTTCCACAATTACTTCCATTCAATACCCATTGTTTCGTGTTCTGTCTTGTGTTTGAATTTAATACCCATTCAATACCCATTGTTGAAAGTTTGTTTTCACCTCATCCACCTCACCCAAATGTAGATATAAAATCGAAGATGTGTAAGCTCTATTCAGTTTCAGTTGTGTGTTTGTAAACTAAAGTCTTTGAAAATGAAATAAGTTTTACGAAACGCGCTCAAGTGTCGCGTCAGACTAGAAATAAAAATGAATTTTGGAGAATTGATCTCTGAATTACCATCAACAGTGAAAAGAAACGTAAGAAAGATCGAGAAAATTCGTGTTAGAATTATTAATCTTACTTTTTCGGTCATATTTAATAATATATGTCTACAGGAAAGACTGCTACCAAAATATACTAATATATATATATATATATATATATATATATATATATATATACATATATATATATATATATATATATATATATATATATATATATATATATATATATATATATATATATATATATATATATATATATATATGTCGTACCTAGTAGCCAGAACGCACTTCTCAGCCTACTATGCAAGGCCCGATTTGCCTAATAAGCCAAGTTTTCATGAATTAATTGTTTTTCGACTACCTAACCTACCTAACCTAACCTAACCTAACTTTTTCGGCTACCTAACCAAACCTAACCTATAAAGATAGGTTAAGTTAGGTTAGGTAGGGTTGGTTAGGTTTGGTCATATATCTACGTTAATTTTAACTCCAATAAAAAAAATTGACCTCATACATAATGAAATGGGTAGCTTTATCATTTCATAAGAAAAAATTAGAAAAAATATATTAATTCAGGAAAACTTGACTTATTAGGCAAATCGGGCCTTGAATAGTAGGCCAAAAAGTGAGTTCTGGCTACTAGGTACGACATATATATAAATATATATATATATATATATATATATGTCGTACCTAGTAGCCAGAACGCACTTCTCGGCCTACTATGCAAGGCCCAATTTGCCTAATGAGCTAAGTTTTCATGAATTAATTGGTTTTCGACTACCTAACCTACCTAACCTAACCTAACCTAACTTTTTTGGCTACCTAACCTAATCTAACCTATAAAGATAGGTTAGGTTAGGTTAGGTAGGGTTGGTTAGATTCGGTCATATATCTACGTTAATTTTAACTCCTATAAAAAAAAATGACCTCATACATAATGAAATGGGTAGCTTTATCATTCATAAGAAAAAATATTGAGAAAATATATTAATTTTTGAAAACTTGGCTTATTAGGCAAATCGGGCCTTGCATAGTAGGCTGAGTAGTGCGTTCTGGCTACTAGGTACGACATATATATATATATATATATATATATATATATATATATATATATATATATATATATATATATATATATATATATATATATATATATATATATATATATATATATTTATATATATCGTTCCTAAATGCCAGAACCCACTACTCGGTCTAGTATGCAAGGGACAATTTGCTTAATGGGAAGAGTGATTATCGTTATTTTACAGAAAGAAATTTCAGTTGGCTTATTTAAATTAATATATTATATTATGAACATGTATTACTAAGTTATGTTAGGTTATGATAGGTTAGGTTAGGTTGGGTAGGGTAGGTTAGGTTATATTTTTTTCGTTTATTTGAACTCATATTAAACAAAATTATCTGATATATAATGTGATGGGAAGCTTTATCATTTCACATGAAAACAAATAGACAAAAATACATATCTTCAGGAAAAGTTGGCTTATTAGGCAAATCGGGCCTTGCATTGTAAGCTAAGTAGAGACAAAATTGTAGTGGTACTCCAGTGCTCTGGCTGCACTACACAAATATTCAACACTAAAGTCAATGTAGGTGTTAGCCAAGGTTGATACACACTTGTATTCCCCACACCAACTGCTTACAGTTCATCCTGGGGTGCACTGATATCCCATCTATGCGACCAACGAGGTTGGTTGAGCTATGGTACATTAGGTAACAGGGCTCTCTCTCTGCTGGACATTCAGCTGTGGTAAGGCTCCGTTGAATAATATCGCTGTGTTTAACTTCACTGTGTTTCGAGTGCCAGCGCTCTGTGCTCTGGCAGAGCAAGCTATGCTGATCATCCCTGTCAGCTTCAGCCTCGCTGCAAGGAAATCTGTATTCGGTGTGTACTGTGACACTATAGGAAGGCCACTGCGCTACAGAGGGCCTGCAGCGAGAGTCACATCAAGTGCTGATGTGGAGTTGGAGACCGGAAGTCAGCCACAGCAGCTGCCATTGCTGTGACGCGAACAATTTCATTTCAATAACTTTATTCACAAATGTCTGTTTAGTACATTTATGGCTTGGGATAGTTTACATAAGTTTACATTCAGTTATTTACCCGAGAGGAAGTCATAATAACAAAATACAATTAATATCTAGCGATCAGAATACAATTTCAACAACAAATGGAAACTAATCATTCAATGAATTTATACTCAAAAATATCACATTCTCACCACTCTCCGTCAACACATTCCAGGACGATAATGGATCAAAATCACTCCCAACACACAGCTCATGCAACATAAAGCGAACTTTAATACAACTCAAAATGCGTGTCAGTATGCCATTGTAAATTAATTGAATTCATTGACTGATTATGATATATTGTATCCTGTATACCTGCGGCACTATTATATATACACGTCACTCATTCTTAAGTTGTATTTCCTGACAGTTGTGTTTGTATTTCTGGAGAAGTTGGAGTGGGAAGTGTCGGGAAAATATGGGATTTGTGTTTGCTGGAAGAGTAAAGCTTTTCAGTCAAACCGATATCATCCGTTTGTGAACTCTTTCTTCAAGTGTGAGTGTGGACACCTTCAAGTGTGAGTGTGGACACCTTCAAGTGTGAGTGTGTGGACATCTTCAAGTGTGAGTGTGTGGACACCTTGAAGTGTGAGTGTGGACATCTTCAAGTGTGAGTGTGTGGACACCTTGAAGTGTGAGTGTGGACATCTTCAAGTGTGAGTGTGTGGATATCTTCAAGTGTGAGTGTGTGGACACCTTGAAGTGTGAGTGTGGACATCTTCAAGTGTGAGTGTGTGGATATCTTCAAGTGTGAGTGTGTGGACACCTTGAAGTGTGAGTGTGGACATCTTCAAGTGTATGTGTGTGGATATCTTCAAGTGTGAGTGTGTGGACACCTTGAAGTGTGAGTGTGGACATCTTCAAGTGTGAGTGTGGATATTTTCAAGTGTGAGTGTGTGGACATCTTCAAGTGTGAGTGTGGACATCTTCAAGTGTGAGTGTGTGGACATCTTCAAGTGTGAGTGTGGACATCTTCAAGTGTGAGTGTGTGGACATCTTCAAGTGTGAGTGTGGACATCTTCAAGTGTGAGTGTGGACATCTTCAAGTGTGAGTGTGTGGACATCTTCAAGTGTGAGTGTGTGGACATCTTCAAGTGTGAGTGTGGACATCTTCAAGTGTGAGTGTGTGGACATCTTCAAGTGTGAGTGTGTGGACATCTTCAAGTGTGAGTGTGGACATCTTCAAGTGTGAGTGTGTGGACACCTTCAAGTGTGAGTGTGGACATCTTCAAGTGTGAGTGTGTGGACATCTTCAAGTGTGAGTGTGGACATCTTCAAGTGTGTGAGTGTGTGGACATCTTCAAGTGTGAGTGTGGACATCTTCAAGTGTGAGTGTGTGGACATCTTCAAGTGTGAGTGTGGACATCTTCAAGTGTGTGAGTGTGTGGACATCTTCAAGTGTGAGTGTGGACATCTTCAAGTGTGAGTGTGTGGACATCTTCAAGTGTGTGAGTGTGGACATCTTCAAGTATGTGAGTGTGTGGACATCTTCAAGTGTGAGTGTGTGGACACCTTCAAGTGTGAGTGTGGACATCTTCAAGTGTGAGTGTGTGGACACCTTCAAGTGTGAGTGTGTGGACACCTTCAAGTGTGAGTGTGAACATCTTCAAGTGTGAGTGTGTGGACATCTTCAAGTGTGAGTGTGTGGACATCTTCAAGTGTGAGTGTGGACATCTTCAAGTGTGAGTGTGGACATCTTCAAGTGTGAGTGTGGACATCTTCAAGTGTGAGTGTGAACATCTTCAAGTGTGAGTGTGGACATCTTCAAGTGTGAGTGTGGACATCTTCAAGTGTGAGTGTGGACATCTTCAAGTGTGAGTGTGAACATCTTCAAGTGTGAGTGTGGACATCTTCAAGTGTGAGTGTGGACATCTTCAAGTGTGAGTGTGGACATCTTCAAGTGTGAGTGTGAACATCTTCAAGTGTGAGTGTGGACATCTTCAAGTGTGAGTGTAGACATCTTCAAGTGTGAGTGTGGACATCTTCAAGTGTGAGTGTGGACATCTTCAAGTGTGAGTGTGTGGACATCTTCAAGTGTGAGAGTGTGGACATCTTCAAGTTTGGCCTTGACGGCAGGGCGACGGTGTCGCTTCATGCAGGTCGCCGTTCAATCCCCGACCGTCCAAGTAGTTGGGCACCATTCCTCCCCCCCCCCCTTCCCCGTCTTGACACCTTCCCAATGCTATACAGGCATAATGGCTTGGCGCTTTCCCCTGATAGTTCCCTTCCCTTCATGTTAGTATTTTGTAAGTGGTGATCATATCGCTTTATTTTTCTCCTATCTTCTAGTTTTGGCATGTTTAGTGTCTCTAGTCACTCCTTGTATCTCTTGTGTTTCAGCTCCGAACGCCATTTTGTAGCATAACAGGTCACACATATTCCCCACCCAGACAGTTAAGGTCACATCCCACCCAGACAGTTAAGGTCACACCCAGACCCACCCAGACAGTTAAGGTCACATCCCACCCAGACAGTTAAGGTCACACACCACCCAGACAGTTAAGGTCACACCCACACCCAGACAGTTAAGGTCACATCCCACCCAGACAGTTAAGGTCACATCCCACCCAGACAGTTAAGGTCACATCCCACCCAGTCAGTTAAGGTCACACACCACCCAGACAGTTAAGGTCACACACCCACCCAGACAGTTAAGGTCACATCCCACCCAGACAGTTAAGGTCACACACCACCCAGACAGTTAAGGTCACATCCCACACCCAGACAGTTAAGGTCACATCCCACCCAGACAGTTAAGGTCACATCCCACCCAGACAGTTAAGGTCACACCCCACCCAGACAGTTAAGGTCACACCCCACCCAGACAGTTAAGGTCACATCCCACCCAGACAGTTAAGGTCACATCCCACCCAGACAGTTAAGGTCACATCCCACCCAGACAGTTAAGGTCACCACCACCCCAGACAGTTAAGGTTACATCCCACCCAGACAGTTAAGGTCACACACCACCCAGACAGTTAAGGTCACATCCCACCCAGACAGTTAAGGTCACATCCCACCCAGACAGTTAAGGTTACATCCCACCCCAGACAGTTAAGGTCACATCCCACCCAGACAGTTAAGGTCACACCCACCACCAGACAGTTAAGGTTACATCCCACCCAGACAGTTAAGGTCACACACCCACCCAGACAGTTAAGGTCACACCCCACCCAGACAGTTAAGGTCACACACCACCCAGACAGTTAAGGTTACATCCCACCCAGACAGTTAAGGTCACACACCACCCAGACAGTTAAGGTCACACCCCACCCAGACAGTTAAGGTCACATCCCACCCAGACAGTTAAGGACACATCCCAACCCGACAGTTAAGGTCACACCCCACCCAGACAGTTAAGGTCACACACCACCCAGACAGTTAAGGTCACATCCCACCCAGACAGTTAAGGTCACACACCACCCAGACAGTTAAGGTCACACCCCACCCAGACAGTTAAGGTCACACAACCACCCAGACAGTTAAGGTCACACCCCACCCACCCAGACAGTTAAGGTCACATCCCACCCAGACAGTTAAGGTCACAAACCACCCAGACAGTTAAGGTCACATCCCACCCAGACAGTTAAGGTCACACACCACCCAGACAGTTAAGGTTACATCCCACCCAGACAGTTAAGGTCACATCCCACCCAGACAGTTAAGGTCACATCCCACCCAGACAGTTAAGGTCACATCCCACCCAGACAGTTAAGGTCACATCCCACCCAGACAGTTAAGGTCACATCCCACCCAGACAGTTAAGGTCACACCCCACCCAGACAGTTAAGGTCACATCCCACCCAGACAGTTAAGGTCACATCCCACCCAGACAGTTAAGGTCACATCCCACCCAGACAGTTAAGGTCACACTCTCCACCCAGACAGTTAAGGTTACATCCCACCCAGACAGTTAAGGTCACATCACCACCCAGACAGTTAAGGTCACATCCCACCCAGACAGTTAAGGTCACATCCCACCCAGACAGTTAAGGTCACACCCCACCCAGACAGTTAAGGTCACACACCACCCAGACAGTTAAGGTCACATCCCACCCAGACAGTTAAGGTCACATCCCACCCAGACAGTTAAGGTCACACCCCACCCAGACAGTTAAGGTCACACCCCACCCAGACAGTTAAGGTCACATCCCACCCAGACAGTTAAGGTCACATCCCACCCAGACAGTTAAGGTCACATCCCACCCAGACAGTTAAGGTCACATCCCACCCAGACAGTTAAGGTCACATCCCACCCAGACAGTTAAGGTCACACCATACCCAGACAGTTAAGGTCACATCCCACCCAGACAGTTAAGGTCACATCCCACCCAGACAGTTAAGGTCACATCCCACCCAGACAGTTAAGGTCACACCCCACCCAGACAGTTAAGGTCACATCCCACCCAGACAGTTAAGGTCACACACCACCCAGACAGTTAAGGTCACATCCCACCCAGACAGTTAAGGTCACATCCCACCCAGACAGTTAAGGTCACACCCCACCCAGACAGTTAAGGTCACACCCCACCCAGACAGTTAAGGTCACACACCACCCAGACAGTTAAGGTCACATCCCACCCAGACAGTTAAGGTCACATCCCACCCAGACAGTTAAGGTCACACCCCACCCAGACAGTTAAGGTCACACTCCACCCAGACAGTTAAGGTCACATCCCACCCAGACAGTTAAGGTCACACACCCACCCAGACAGTTAAGGTCACATCCCACCCAGACAGTTAAGGTCACACCCCACCCAGAAGTTAATGGCACACCCAGACAGTTAAGGTCACACTCCACCCAGACAGTTAAGGTCACATCCCACCCAGACAGTTAGACAGTTAAGGTCACACACCACCACCCAGACAGTTAAGGTCACATCCACCACCCAGACAGTTAAGGTCACACACCACCCAGACAGTTAAGGTCACATCCCACCCAGACAGTTAAGGTCAAGGTCACACCCCACCCAGACAGTTAAGGTCACACCCCACCCAGACAGTTAAGGTCACATCCCACCCAGACAGTTAAGGTCACACATCCCACCCAGACAGTTAAGGTCACATCCCACCCAGACAGTTAAGGTCACACCCCACCCAGACAGTTAAGGTCACACCCCACCCAGACAGTTAAGGTCACATCCCACCCAGACAGTTAAGGTCACACACACCACCCAGACAGTTAAGGTCACATCCCACCCAGACAGTTAAGGTCACACCATACCCAGACAGTTAAGGTCACATCTCCCCAGACAGTTAAGGTCACACCCCACCTAGACAGTTAAGGTCACACCCCACCCAGACAGTTAAGGTCACATCCCACCCAGACAGTTAAGGTCAACACACCACCCAGACAGTTAAGGTCACATCCCACCCAGACAGTTAAGGTCACACCCCACCCAGACAGTTAAGGTCACACCCCACCCATACAGTTAAGGTCACATCCCACCCAGACAGTTAAGGTCACATCCCACCCAGACAGTTAAGGTCACACTCCACCCAGACAGTTAAGGTCACACCCCACCCAGACAGTTAAGGTCACATCCCACCCAGACAGTTAAGGTCACACACCACCCCAGACAGTTAAGGTCACACCCACCCCAGACAGTTAAGGTCACACCATACCCAGACAGTTAAGGTCACATCCCACCCAGACAGTTAAGGTCACACCCAGACAGTTAAGGTCACATCCCACCTAGACAGTTAAGGTCACACTCTCCACCCAGACAGTTAAGGTCACACTCCACCCAGACAGTTAAGGTCACATCCCACCAGACAGTTAAGGTCACACACATCCCACCCAGACAGTTAAGGTCACACCATACAACAGTTAAGGTCACATCATCCTCCCAGACAGTTAAGGTCACATCCCACCCAGACAGTTAAGGTCACACCCCACCCAGACAGTTAAGGTCACATCCCACCCAGACAGTTAAGGTCACATCCCACCCAGACAGTTAAGGTCACACACCACCCAGACAGTTAAGGTCACACACACCCAGACAGTTTAGGTCACACCCCAACCAGACAGTTAAGGTCACATCCCACCCAGACAGTTAAGTTTACATCCCATCCAGACAGTTAAGGTCACATCCCACCCAGACACTTAAGGTCACACCCACCCAGACAGTTAAGGTCACATCCCACCCAGACAGTTAAGGTCACATCCCACCCAGACAGTTAAGGTCACATCCCACCCAGACAGTTAAGGTCACATCCCACCCAGACAGTTAAGGTCACATCCCACCCAGACAGTTAAGGTCACATCCCACCCAGACAGTTAAGGTCACACCCCACCCCAGACAGTTAAGTTCACACCCCACCCAGACAGTTTAGGTCACATCCCACCCAGACAGTTAAGGTCACTCCCACCCAGACAGTTAAGGTCACACTCCACCCAACAGTTAAGGTTACATCCCACCAGACAGTTAAGGTCACACACCACCCAGACAGTTAAGGTCACATCCCACCCAGACAGTTAAGGTCACATCCCACCCAGACAGTTAAGGTCACACCCCACCCAGACAGTTAAGGTCACACCCACCCAGGACAGTTAAGGTCACACACCACCCAGACAGTTAAGGTCACATCCCACCCAGACAGTTAAGGTCACATCCCACCCAGACAGTTAAGGTCACACCCCACCCAGACAGTTAATGTCACATCCCACCCAGACAGTTAAGGTCACACCATACCCAGACAGTTAAGGTCACATCCCACCCAGACAGTTAAGGTCACACCCCACCTAGACAGTTAAGGTCACACCCCACCCAGACAGTTAAGGTCACATCCCACCCAGACAGTTAAGGTCACACACCACCCAGACAGTTAAGGTCACATCCCACCCAGACAGTTAAGGTCACACCCCACCCAGACAGTTAAGGTCACACCCCACCCAGACAGTTAAGGTCACATCCCACCCAGACAGTTAAGGTCACATCCCACCCAGACAGTTAAGGTCACATCCCACCCAGACAGTTAAGGTCACATCCCACCCAGACAGTTAAGGTCACACTCCACCCAGACAGTTAAGGTCACACTCCACCCAGACAGCTAAGGTCACATCCCACCCAGACAGTTAAGGTCACACACCACCCAGACAGTTAAGGTCACATCCCACCCAGACAGTTAAGGTCACACCATACCCAGACAGTTAAGGTCACATCCCTCCCAGACAGTTAAGGTCACACCCCACCTAAGGTCACATCCCACCAGACAGTTAAGGTCACACCCCACCCAGACAGTTAAGGTCACATCCCACCCAGACAGTTAAGGTCACACACCACCCAGACAGTTAAGGTCACATCCACCCAGACAGTTAAGGTCACACCCCATACCCAGACAGTTAAGGTCACACCCCACCCAGACAGTTAAGGTCACATCCCACCCAGACAGTTAAGGTCACATCCCCACCCAGACAGTTAAGGTCACACCATACCCAGACAGTTAAGGTCACATCCCACCAAGACAGTTAAGGTCACACCCCACCAGACAGTTAAGGTCACACACCACCCAGACAGTTAAGGTCACATCCCACCCAGACAGTTAAGGTCACATCCCACCCAGACAGTTAAGGTCACACCCACCCACCCAGACAGTTAAGGTCACACCCCACCCAGACAGTTAAGTGTCACACCCCCCACAGTTAGGTCACACCCCACCCAGACAGTTAAGGTCACACCCCACCCAGACAGTTAAGGTCACATCCCACCCAGACAGTTAACACATCCCACCCAGGTCACATCCCACCCAGACAGTTAAGGTCACATCCCACCCAGACAGTTAAGGTCACACTCCACCCAGACAGTTAAGGTCACACTCCACCCAGACAGCTAAGGTCACATCCCACCCAGACAGTTAAGGTCACACACACCCAGACAGTTAAGGTCACATCACCCCACCCAGACAGTTAAGGTCACATCATACCCAGACAGTTAAGGTCACATCACTCCACCAGACAGTTAAGGTCACATCCCACCCAGACAGTTAAGGTCACACCCCTAACCCAGACAGTTAAGGCACATCCCTCCCAGACAGTTAAGGTCACACCCCACCTAGACAGTTAAGGTCACACCCCACCCGACAGTTAAGGTCACATCCCACCCAGACAGTTAAGGTCACACACCACCGGTCACACATCCACCCAGACAGTTAAGGTCACACCCCACCCAGACAGTTAAGGTCACCCAGACAGTTAAGGGTCACATCCCACCCAGACAGTTAAGGTCACATCCCACCCAGACAGTTAAGGTCCACACTCCACCCAGACAGTTAAGGTCACACCTCACCCAGACAGTTAAGGTCACATCCCACCCAGACAGTTAAGGTCACATCCCACCAGACAGTTAAGGTCACATCCCACCCAGACAGTTGACAGCTACGAGTAGAGACTACGAGAAATAAACCTCACTTCGTTGGAAGACAGAAGAGTTAGGGGGGACATGATCATCACATTCAAGATTCTCAAGGGAATCGACAGGGTTGATAAAGACAGGCTATTTAACACAAGGGACACACACACTAGGAGCACAGGTGGAAACTGAGTGCCCAAATGAGCCACAGAGATATTAGAAAGAACTTTTTTAGTGTCAGAGTGGTTGACAAATGGAATGCATTAGGAAGTGATGTGGTGGAGGCTGACTCCATGCACAGTTTCAAGTGTAGATGTGATATAGCCCAATACGTTCAGGAACCTGTACACCTGTTGATTGACGGTTGAGAGGCGGGGCCAAAGAGCCAGAGCTCAACCCGTGCAAGCACAACTAGATGAGTACAACTAGGTGAGTACACACATTTGTCTACTACTCTGACACTGAAAAAATTCTTTCTAATGTGCCAAAGAGACGTTAGAAAGATTTTTTTCAGTGTCAGAGCAGTAGACAAATGGAATGCATTAGGCAGTGAGGTGGTGGAGGCTGACTCCATACACAGCTTCAGGTGTAGATATGATAGAGCCCAGTAGGGTCAGGAACCTGTACACCAGTTGATTGACGGTTGAGAGGCGGGACCAAAGAGCCAGAGCTCAACCCCCGCAAGCACAACTAGGTGAGTTCGCACACACAGATAAGAGAGGGAGTAATTAACCATGATCCACTAGAAGAGTTTGAGATTACCAGTGGGAAAGTAAGGAAGCTTTTACTAGAGTTGAAAGTGACAAAGGCTATAGGCCCAGATGGAGACTCCCCTTGGATTCTTAAGGAAGGAGCAGAGGCATTTTGCTTGCCACTCCCCATAGTGTATAACGAATCACTGGCAACAGGGGAACTGCCAAGAATTTGGAAAGTAGCTAATGTAGTCCCGATATATAAGACAGGAGATATACAGGAGGCACTGAACTACAGGCCAGTGTCCCTAACCTGCATACCATGCAAGCTGTTGGAGACGATTGTGCGAAAAAAACTAGTGGAGCATCTGGAGCGAAAGAACTTTGTAACACAGCATCAACATGGGTTCAGGGATGGCAAGTCCTGCCTAACAGGGTTAATTGAATTCTACGACCAGGCAACAAAAATCAGGCAAGAAATTGAAGGGTGGGCAAGACTGCATATTTTTGGATTCTCAGAAAGCCTTTGACACAGTACCACACAAGAAGCTAGTGAAAAAGCTGGAGTGAAAGGGAAGGTACTCCATTGGATAAGGGAGTACCTAAGCAACAGACGACAGCGAGTCTGTGTGAGGGGTGAGGTCTCAGATTGGCGGGACGTCACCTGTGGAGTCCCGCAGGGGTCAGTCCTTGGACCTATACTGTTTCTGATATATGTAAATGATCTCCCAGAGGGTATAGGATCGTTCCTTTCAATGTTTGCTGATGATGCAAAAATTATGAGGAGGATTGAAACTGAGGACGATAGTAGGAGGCTACAAGATGACCGAGACAGACTGAATGAATGGTTCAACAAATGGCTGCTAAAGTTCAATCCGAGTAAATGCAAAGTAATGAAACTAGGCTGTAGAAACAGCAGGCCAGACTCAGGATACAGAATGGGAGATGAAGTACTTAATGAAACAGACAGAGAGAAAGATCTAAGAGTTGACATCACACCAAACCTGTCTCCTGAAGCCCACATAAAAAGAATTACATCTGCAGCATACGCGAGGCTGGCTAACATCAGAACTGCCTTCAGGAACCTGTGTAAGGAATCATTCAGATCCCTGTATACCACATATGTAAGACCAATCCTTGAGTATGCAGCGCCAGCATGGAGCCCGTACTTTGTTAAGCACAAGACGAAGCTTGAAAAAATTCAGAGGCATGCCACTAGGCAAGTCCCAGAACTAAGAGGCATGAGTTACGAGGAAAGGCTGCGGGAAATTCATCTGACGACACAGGAAGACTGACGAGTAAGGGGAGACATCATCGCTACCTACAAAATTCTCAGAGGAATTGACAGGGTAGATAAGGATAACTGTTTAACACGGGTGGTACGCGAACAAGGGGACACAGGTGGAGACTGAGTACCCACATGAACCACAGGGACGTTTAAAAGAACTTTTTCCGTGTCACAGTAGTTAACAGGTGGAATGCATTAGGCAGTGATGTGGTGGAGGCTGACTCCATACACAGTTTCAAATGTAGATATGATAGAGCCCAATAGGCTCAGGAATCTGTACACCAGTTGATTGACAGTTGAGAGGCGGGACCAAAGAGCCAGAGCTCAACCCCCGCAAGCATAAATAGGTGAGTACACACACACTGGGAAATGGGACAGGAGTCATTGCTGTAAATAGCCGATGGCTGGAAAGGCGGGATCCAAGAGTCAATGCTCGATCTTGCAAGCACAAATAGGCGAGTACAAATAGGTGAGTACACTCATACAGGGCGCCTAGTGGCTGTGTGGACAGCGCTCTGGACGCGTAGATCTAGGGATCCGGGATCGTTCCCGGGCCATGGCGGAAACAAATTGGCAAAAGTTTCTTTCACCCTGATCCTCCTCTTACCTAGCAGTAAATGGGTACTTGGGAGTTTAACAGCTGCTACGGGCTGCTTACTGGGTGTGTGTGTGTGTGTGAAAAAATATATATTAGTAGTTAGTAACAGTTGATTGATTGACAGTTGAGAGGTGGGCCGAAAGACCAGAGCTCAACCCCCGCAAGCACAACTAGTTGAATACAACTAGGTGAATACACACACACACACACACACACACACACACACACACACAGAACACCAGAAAGTAGAGAGAGATACCAGAGAACCAGGAACGAGTATGTCAGTGTGAGAAGAGCAGCTGAGAAAAGGTATGAAAATGATATAGCTAATAAAGCCAAGTCCGAACCCAAGCTACTACACAGTCACATAAGGAGGAAGACAACAGTAAAGGAACAGGTGATGAAACTTAGGGTGGGCGAGGAAAGGTACACAGAGAATGACAAAGAGGTGTGTGAAGAACTCAACAAAAGGTTCCAGGAGGTCTTTACAATAGAACAGGGAGATGTCGCGGCGCTAGAAGAGGTGGCAGCAAACCAGGTGACCTTGGATTGGTTCGAAATTACAAGAGATGAGGTCAAGAAGCACCTATTGGAGCTGGATGTGAGAAAAGCTGTTGGGCCGGATGGAATCTCGCCATGGGTATTGAAAGAGTGTGCAGGAGCACTTTGCCTACCACTCTCCATAGTGTATAGTAGGTCACTGGAAACGGGTCACATACCAGAAATATGGAAGACTGCTAATGTAGTACCAATATACAAAAAGGGTGACAGACAAGAGGCACTGAACTACAGGCCAGTGTCCTTAACTTGTATACCATGCAAGGTGATGGAGAAGATTGTGAGAAAAAACCTAGTAACACATCTGGAGAGAAGAGACTTCGTGACAACTCATCAACATGGGTTCAGGGAGGGTAAATCTTGCCTTACAGGATTGATAGAATTCTACGATCAGGTGACAAAGATTAAACAAGAAAGAGAAGGGTGGGCGGACTGCATTTTTTTGGACTGTCGGAAAGCCTTTGACACAGTACCCCATAAAA
>NW_025565893.1:0-45205 GCF_020424385.1 Procambarus clarkii | reverse complement strand
AGGTATGTCCCCCCCCTACACCAGGTATGTCCCCCCCTACACCAGGTATGTCCCCCCTACACCAGGTATGTCCCCCCCTACACCAGGTATGTCCCCCCCTACACCAGGTATGTCCCCCCCTACACCAGGTATGTCCCCCCCTACACCAGGTATGTCCCTCCCAGGTATGTCCCCCCCTACACCAGGTATGTCCCCCCTACACCAGGTATGTCCCCCCCTACACCAGGTATGTCCCCCCCCTACACCAGGTATGTCCCCCCTACACCAGGTATGTCCCCCCCTACACCAGGTATGTCCCCCCCTACACCAGGTATGTCCCCCCCTACACCAGGTATGTCCCCCCCTACACCAGGTATGTCCCCCCTACACCAGGTATGTCCCCCCCTACACCAGGTATGTCCCCCCCTACACCAGGTATGTCCCCCCCTACACCAGGTATGTCCCCCCCCTACACCAGGTATGTCCCCCCCCTACACCAGGTATGTCCCCCCCTACACCAGGTATGTCCCCCCCTACACCAGGTATGTCCCCCCCTACACCAGGTATGTCCCCCCCTACACCAGGTATGTCCCCCCCTACACCAGGTATGTCCCCCCCTACACCAGGTATGTCCCCCCCTACACCAGGTATGTCCCCCCCTACACCAGGTATGTCCCCCCCTACACCAGGTATGTCCCCCCCTACACCAGGTATGTCCCCCTACCCAGGTATGTCTACACCAGGTATGTCCCCCCCCTACACCAGGTATGTCCCCCCCTACACCAGGTATGTCCCCCCCCTACACCAGGTATGTCCCCCCCTACACCAGGTATGTCCCCCCCTACACCAGGTATGTCCCCCCCCTACACCAGGTATGTCCCCCCCTACACCAGGTATGTCCCCCCCTACACCAGGTATGTCCCCCCCTACACCAGGTATGTCCCCCCCTACACCAGGTATGTCCCCCCCTACACCAGGTATGTCCCTCCCCTACACCAGGTATGTCCTCCCCTACACCAGGTATGTCCCCCCCTACACCAGGTATGTCCCCCCCTACACCAGGTATGTCCCCCCCTACACCAGGTATGTCCCTCCCCTACACCAGGTATGTCCCTCCCTACACCAGGTATGTCCCCCCCTACACCAGGTATGTCCCCCCCCCCCTACACCAGGTATGTCCCCCCCTACACCAGGTATGTCCCCCCCTACACCAGGTATGTCCCCCCCTACACCAGGTATGTCCCTCCCCTACACCAGGTATGTCCCCCCTACACCAGGTACACCAGGTATGTCCCCCCCTACACCAGGTATGTCCCCCCCACCAGGTACACCAGGTATGTCCCCCCCTACACCAGGTATGTCCCCCCCTACACCAGGTATGTCCCCCCCCTACACCAGGTATGTCCCCCCCCTACACCAGGTATGTCCCCCCCTACACCAGGTATGTCCCCCCCTACCAGGTATGTCCCCCCCTACACCAGGTATGTCCCCCCTACACCAGGTATGTCCCCCCCCACCAGGTATGTCCCTCCCCTACACCAGGTATGTCCCCCCCTACACCAGGTATGTCCCTCCCCTACACCAGGTATGTCCCCCCCTACACCAGGTATGTCCCCCCCTACACCAGGTATGTCCCCCCTACACCAGTATGTCCCCCCCTACACCAGGTATGTCCCCCCCTACACCAGGTATGTCCCCCCCTACACCAGGTATGTCCCCCCCTACACCAGGTATGTCCCCCCTACACCAGGTATGTCCCCCCCTACACCAGGTATGTCCCCCCCTACACCAGGTATGTCCCCCCCTACACCAGGTATGTCCCCCCCTACACCAGGTATGTCCCCCCCTACACCAGGTATGTCCCCCCTACACCAGGTATGTCCCTCCCCTACACCAGGTATGTCCCTCCCCTACACCAGGTATGTCCCCCCCCTACACCAGGTATGTCCCCCCCTACACCAGGTATGTCCCCCCCTACACCAGGTATGTCCCCCCTACACCAGGTATGTCCCCCCCTACACCAGGTATGTCCCCCCCTACACCAGGTATGTCCCCCCCTACACCAGGTATGTCCCTCCCCTACACCAGGTATGTCCCCCCTACACCAGGTATGTCCCCCTACACCAGGTACACCAGGTATGTCCTCCCCTACACCAGGTATGTCCCCCCCCTACACCAGGTATGTCCCCCTACACCAGGTATGTCCCCAGGTATGTCCCCCCTACACCAGGTATGTCCCCCCCTACACCAGGTATGTCCCCCCTACACCAGGTATGTCCCCCTACACCAGGTATGTCCCTCCCCTACACCAGGTATGTCCCCCCCTACACCAGGTATGTCCCCCCCTACACCAGGTATGTCCCCCCCTACACCAGGTATGTCCCCCCTACACCAGGTACACCAGGTATGTCCCTCCCCTACACCAGGTATGTCCCCCCCTACACCAGGTATGTCCCCCCTACACCAGGTATGTCCCCCCCTACACCAGGTATGTCCCCCCCTACACCAGGTATGTCCCTCCCCTACACCAGGTATGTCCCCCCCTACACCAGGTATGTCCCTCCCCTACACCAGGTATGTCCCCCCCTACACCAGGTATGTCCCTCCCCTACACCAGGTATGTCCCCCCCTACACCAGGTATGTCCCCCCCTACAGATATGTCACCCCTACCCAGGTATGATGTTAAGGACAATACATCCCTCACACAGAACCTTTAATTCTGCCAGGGTACAGTACCAGAACTATCCCCCGGCCAGGGTACAGTACCAGAACTATCTCCCGGCCAGGGTACAGTACCAGACCTATCCCCCGGCCAGGGTACAGTACCAGACCTATCCCCCGGCCAGGGTACAGTACCAGACCTATCCCCCGGCCAGGGTACAGTACCAGACCTATCCCCCGGCCAGGGTACAGTACCAGACCTATCCCCCGGCCAGGGTACAGTACCAGACCTATCCCCCGGCTAGGGTACAGTACCAGACCTATCTCCCGGCCAGCGTACAGTGCCAGACCTATCCCCCGGCCAGGGTACAGTACCAGGCCTATCCCCCGGCCAGGGTACAGTACCAGACCTATCCCCCGGCCAGCGTACAGTATCAGACCTATCCCCCGGCCAGCGTACAGTACCAGGCCTATCCCAGGGCCAGGGTACAGTACCAGACCTATCCCCCGGCCAGGGTACAGTACCAGGCCTATCCCCCGGCCAGGGTACAGTACCAGACCTATCCCCCGGCCAGGGTACACTACCAGACCTATCCCCCGGCCAGGGTACAGTACCAGACCTCTACTCCGGCCAGCGTACAGTACCAGACCTATCCCCCGGCCAGGGTACAGTACCAGGCCTATCCCCCGGCCAGGGTACAGTACCAGACCTATCCCCCAGCCAGCGTACAGTACCAGACCTATCCCCCGGCCAGGGTACAGTACCAGACCTATCCCCCGGCCAGGGTACAATACCAGACCTATCCCCCGGCCATGGTACAGTACCAGACCTATCCCCCGGCCAGCGTACAGTACCAGACCTATCCCCTGGCCAGGGTACAGTACCAGAACTATCCCCCGGCCAACGTACAGTACCAGGCCTATCCCCCGGCCAGGGTACAGTACCAGACCTATCCCCCGGCCAGGGTACAGTACCAGACCTATCCCCCGGCCAGGGTACAGTACCAGACCTCTACCCCGGCCAGCGTACAGCACCAGACCTATCCCCCTGCCAGGGTACAGTAGCAGGCCTATCCCCCGGCCATGGTACAGTACCAGACCTAGCCCCCGGCCAGCGTACAGTACCAGACCTATCCCCCGGCCAGGGTACAGTACCAGACCTATCCCCCGGCCAGGGTACAGTACCAGACCTATCCCCCGGCCAGGGTACAGTACCAGACCTATCCCCCGGCCAGGGTACAGTACCAGGCCTATCCCCCGGCCAGGGTACAGTACCAGACCTATCCCCCGGCCAGGGTACAGTACCAGACCTATCCCCCGGCCAGGGTACAGTACCAGGCCTATCCCCTGGCCAGCGTACAGTACCAGACCTATCCCCCTGCCAGGGTACAGTACCAGACCTATCCCCCGGCCACGGTACAGTGCCAGACCTATCCCCCGGCCAGGGTACAGTAACAGACCTATCCCCCGGCCAGGGTACAGTACCAGACCTATCCCCCGGCCACGGTACAGTGCCAGACCTATCCCCCGGCCAGGGTACAGTACCAGACCTATCCCCCGGCCAGGGTACAGTACCAGAGCTATTCCCCGGCCAGCGTACAGTGCCAGACCTATCCCCCGGCCAGGGTACAGTACCAGACCTATCCCCCGGCCAGGGTACAGTACCAGACCTATCCCCCGGCCAGGGTACAGTACCAGACCTATCCCCCGGCCAGCGTACAGTACCAGACCTATCCCCCGGCCAGGGTACAGTACCAGACCTATCCCCCGGCCAGGGTACAGTACCAGACCTATCCCCCGGCCAGGGTACAGTACCAGACCTATCCCCCGGCCAGGGTACAGTACCAGACCTATCCCCCGGCCAGGGTACAGTACCAGACCTATCCCCCGGCCAGGGTACAGTACCAGACCTATCCCCCAGGCCAGGGTACAGTACCAGACCTATCCCCCGGCCAGGGTACAGTACCAGACCTATCCCCCGGCCAGGCCAGTACAGTACCAGACCTATCCCCCGGCCAGGGTACAGTACCAGACCTATCCCCCGGCCAGGGTACAGTACCAGACCTATCCCCCGGCCAGGGTACAGTACCAGACCTATCCCCCGGCCAGGGTACAGTACCAGACCTATCCCCCGGCCAGGGTACAGTACCAGAACTATCCCCGGCCAGGGTACAGTACCAGACCTATCCCCCGGCCAGGGTACAGTACCAGGCCTATCCCCCGGCCAGGGTACAGTACCAGACCTATCTCCCGGCCAGGGTACAGTACCAGACCTATCCCCCGGCCAGGGTACAGTACCAGACCTATCCCCCGGCCAGCGTACAGTACCAGACCTATCCCCCGGCCAGGGTACAGTACCAGACCAATCCCCCGGCCAGGGTACAGTACCAGACCTATCCCCCGGCCAGGGTACAGTACCAGACCTATCCCCCGGCCAGGGTACAGTACCAGGCCTATCCCCTGGCCAGCGTACAGTACCAGACCTATCCCCCGGCCAGCGTACAGTACCAGACCTATCCCCCGGCCAGGGTACAGTACCAGACCTATCCCCTGGCCAGCGTACAGTACCAGGCCTATCCCCTGGCCAGCGTACAGTACCAGACCTATCCCCCGGCCAGCGTACAGTACCAGACCTATCCCCCGGCCAGGGTACAGTACCAGACCTATCCCCCGGCCAGGGTACAGTACCAGACCTATCCCCCGGCCAGGGTACAGTACCAGACCTATCCCCCGGCCAGCGTACAGTACCAGACCTATCCCCCGGCCAGGGTACAGTACCAGACCTATCCCCCGGCCAGGGTACAGTACCAGACCTATCCCCCGGCCAGGGTACAGTACCAGAACTATCCCCCGGCCAGGGTACAGTACCAGAACTATCCCCCGGCCAGGGTACAGTACCAGACCTATCCCCCGGCCAGGGTACAGTACCAGGCCTTTCCCCCGGCCAAGGTACAGTACCAGACCTATCCCCCGGCCAGGGTACAGTACCAGGCCTATCCCCCTGCCTGGGTACAGTACCAGGCCTATCCCCCGGCCAGGGTACAGTACCAGAGCTATCCCCCGGCCAGCGTACAGTACCAGGCCTATCCCCCGGACAGGGTACAGTACCACACCTATCCCCTGGCCAGGGTACAGTTCCAGATCTATCCCCCGGCCAGGGTACAGTACCAGACCTATCCCCCGGCCAGCGTACAGTACCAGACCTATCCCCCGGCCAGTGTACAGTACCAGACCTATCCCCCGGCCAGGGTACAGTACCAGGCCTATCCCCCTGCCAGGGTACAGTACCAGACCTATCCTCCGGCCAGCGTACAGTACCAGACCTATCCCCTGCCAGGGTACAGTACCAGACCTATCCCCCGGCCAGCGTACAGTACCAGACCTATCCCCCGGCCAGGGTACAGTAACAGACCGATCCCCCGTCTAGCGTACAGTACCAGACCTATCCCCCGGCCAGGGTACAGTACCAGGCCTATCCCCCGGCCAGGGTACAGTATCAGACCTATCCCCCGGCCAGCGTACAGTACCAGACCTATCCCCCGGCCAGGGTACAGTACCAGGCCTATTCCCTGGCGAGAGTACAGTACCCGACCTATCCCCCGGGCAGGGTACAGTACCAGACCTATCTTCCGGCCAGGGTACAGTACCAGACCTATCCCCCGGCCAGGGTACAGTACCAGACCTATCTTCCGGCCAGGGTACAGTACCAGACCTATTCCCCGGCCAGGGTACAGTACCAGACCTATCCCCCGGCCAGGGTACAGTACCAGGCCTATCCCCCGGCCAGGGTACAGTACCCGACCTATCCCCCGGCCAGAGTACAGTACCCGACCTATCCCCCGGCCAGGGTACAGTACCAGGCCTATCCCCCTGCCAGGGTACAGTACCAGACCTATCCCCCTGCCAGCGTACAGTGGTGACCAGACCTATCCCCTGGCCATGGAACAGTGGTGACCAGACCTATCCCCTGGCCATGGTACAGTAGTGACCAGACCTATACCCCGGCCATGGTACAGTGGTGACCAGACCTATCCCCCGGCCATGGTACAGTGGTGACCAGACCTATCCCCTGGTCATGGTACAGTAGTGACCAGACGTATCCCCCGGCCATGGTACAGTGGTGACCAGACCTATCCCCCGGCCATGGTACAGTAGTGACCAGACCTATCCCCCGGCCATGGTACAGTGGTGACCAGACCTATCCCCTGGCCATGGTACAGTAGTGACCAGACCTATCCCCCGGCCATGGTACAGTAGTGACCAGACCTATCCCCCGGCCATGGTACAGTGGTGACCAGACCTATCCCCTGGCCATGGTACAGTAGTGACCAGACCTATCCCCCGGCCATGGTACAGTGGTGACCAGACCTATCCCCCGGCCATGGTACAGTGGTGACCAGACCTATCCCCTGGCCATGGTACAGTAGTGATCCAGACCTATCCCCCGCCATGGTACATGGTGACCAGACCTATCCTCCGGCCATGGTACAGTGGTGACCAGACCTATCCTCCGGCCATGGTACAGTGGTGACCAGACCTATCCTCCGGCCATGGTACAGTGGTGACCAGACCTATCCTCCGGCCATGGTACAGTGGTGACCAGACCTATCCTCCGGCCATGGTACAGTGGTGACCAGACCTATCCTCCGGCCATGGTACAGTGGTGACCAGACCTATCCCCCTGACATTCCATATGGGAAACGAAGTACTTTATGAAACGAACAGAGAGAAAGATCTAGGAGTTGATATCACACCAAACCTGTCTCCTGAAGCCCACATAAAAAGAATAACGTCTGCGGCATAAGCGAGGCTGGCTAACATCAGAACAGCGTTCAGGAACCTGTGTAAGGAATCATTCAGAATCTTGTACACCACATATGTAAGACCAATCCTGGAGTATGCGGCCCCAGCATGGAGCCCGTACCTTGTTAAGCACAAGACGAAGCTGGAAAAAGTCCAAAGGTATGCCACTAGACTAGTCCCAGAACTAAGAGGCATGAGTTACGAGGAAAGGCTGCGGGAAATGCACCTCACGACACTGGAAGTCAGAAGAGTAAGGGGAGAAATGATGACTAGCTATAAAGTTCTCAGAGGAATTGACAGGGTAGATAAGGATAAAATATTTAACACTGGTGGTACGCGAACAAAGGGACACAGGAGAAAAACGAAAAACAACAGAAAAACCCATGGTTCAACCAGGAGTGCAAGGTAGCGAAACAACTGAGTAAAAGAACATGTAGAAACAACAGAAATAAGAGAACACCAGAGAGCAGGGAGAGATACCAGAGGGCCAGAAATGAGTACCTCAGAGTGAGGAGGGAAGCAGAGAGACAGTTTGAAAATGACACAGCGAGTAAAGCCAAGACCCAACCAAAGCTGCTCCATAGCCACATCAGGAGGAAAACAGCAATGAAGGAACAAGTGATGAAGCTGCGAAAATGGGAGAACAGATACACAGAGAATGACAAGGAAGTGTGTGAAGAACTCAACAAGAGATTCTAGGAGGTCTTCACAATAGAACAAGGAGAAGCCCCTGCACTAAGTGAAGAGGCGGCAAACCAAGCAACCTTGGAGGAATTTGACCTCACCAGTGGTGAGGTCAAAAGGTGTCTGCTAGAACTAGATGTGACAAAGGCTGTTGGGCCTGACAGAATCTCACCATGGATACTAAAGGAAGGGGCAGAAGCACTAAGTGTGTCACTCTCTATGGCGTATAACAGGTCACTGGAAACAGTAGACTTACCAGAAAGTTGGAAGACAGCTAACGTGGTCCCAATATATAAGAAGGGTGACAGACAAGAGGCACTGAATTACAGGCCAGTTTCCTTAACTTGTATACCATGCAAGGTGATGGAGAAGATCGTGAGGAAAAGGCTCGTAGAGCATCTGGAGGGAAATAACTTTGTAACGCACCACCAACATGGGTTCAGGGATGGTAAATCGTTCCTCACATGTTTAATATAATTCTATGACCAAACAACAAAAATTAGGCAAGAAAGAGAAGGGTGGGCCGACTGCATTTTCTTGGACTGTCAAAAAGCCTTTGACACAGTACCCCAAAAAAGACTGTTAACAAAGTTGGAGCAACAGGCAGGAGTAAAAGGGAAGGTGCTCCAGTGGATAAGGGAGTACTTAAGCAACAGGAAACAGCGAGTAACGGTGAGGGGGAGACATCAGAGTGGCGAGATGTCACCAGCGGAGTCCCACAGGGCTCAGTACTTGGACCCATCCTGTTTCTAATATATGTAAACGGTCTTCCGGAGGATATAGACTCATTCCTGTCAATGTTTGCTGATGATGCAAAAATTATGAGAAGAATCAAGACGGATGAAGATAGACAGAGTCTACAGGATGACCTGGATAAACTGGAGGAATGATCTAGAAAATGGCTGCTAAAGTTCAACTCAGGAAAGTGTAAGGTGATGAAATTAGGCGAAGGGAGCAGGAGGCTGAACACAAGGTATCATCTGGGAGGTGAAATCCTGCAAGAGTCAAATAGAGAGAAAGATTTGGGGGTTGATATCACACCGAACCTGTCCCCAGAGGCCCACATCAAAAGGATATCATCAGCGGCATATGCTAGACTGGCCAACATAAGAACTGCCTTTAGAAACTTGTGTAAGGAATCTTTCAGAACCCTGTATACCACTTATGTAAGACCAATCCTGGAGTATGCAGCTCCAGCCTGGAGTCCATACCTAGTTAAACACAAGACAAAGTTAGAGAAGATTCAGCGGTATGCCACCAGGCTCGTCCCGGAACTGAGAGGAATGAGGTACGAGGAAAGGCTAAAGGAGCTGAACCTCACATCCCTGGAAAACAGAAGAGTAAGGGGAGAAATGATAACTACCTACAAAATTCTCAGGGGAATTGACAGGGTGGACAAAGACAAACTCTTCAGCACGGGTGGGGCACGAACAAGGGGACACAGGTGGAAACGTATTACCCAGATGAGCCAAAGAGACGTTAGAAAGAATTTTTTCAGTGGCAGAGGAGTTAATAAATGGAATGCTTTATGCAGTGATGTGGAGGAGGCTGACTCCATACACAGTTTCAAATGTAGATATGATAGAGCCCAGTAGGCTCAGGAACCTGTACACCAGTTTATTGACAGTTGAGAGGCGGGACCAAAGAGCCAAAGCTCAACCCCAGCAAGCACAATTAGGTGAGTACAGGTCGAGAATGAGTACCCAAATGAGCCACAGAGACATTAGAAAGAACTTTTTCAGTGTCAGAGTAGTTATCAGGTGGAATGCACTAGGCATTGATGTGGTGGAGGCTGACTCCATACGCAGTTTTAAGTATAGATATAATAGAGCCCAGTAGGCTCAGGAATCTGTACAACAATTGATTGACAGTTGAGAGGCGGGACCAAAGAGTCAGAGCTCAACCTCCGCAAGCACAACTAGGTGAGTACACACACATACACACACACACACACACACACACACACACACACACACACACACACACACACACACACACACACACACATGCACTAGACATGGAAGGGGCTGAGCATGGCAATGAGAAGGTTTTCAGGCTAGGTTGGTACAACAAAGACCGAGACCGAGTGATAAAGATAGTGTTTGAAAACGAGAGTAAAAAGGAGAAGATTCTATCAAGGAAGAGCTCCCTGAAAAATGTGGGAAAATTAAAAAATGTATTCCTTCAGAGAGACATGACAAGAGAAGAGAGAGCCGTGGCGGCAGAAGCAAGGAAGTGGCGCAAAGCGAGAGGGGAAAACCAGGAAGTCACAGCTCCCAACACAACACCCCCCGAGGCGAGGGGAGAACCCACAACCAGCTACCTAGTAACACCAGCGGGAAGGACATCCCTGCTACCCTCCTCTGCATAGAAACCCCCCCTACCCCAAACCCTCCCTGCCCCCACTCAAATGTTCAGCCAAATCTCCCTCCCCCCACACCCAATCCCCACCCTTCTACCCCTCCCCTCCTCCCGCCGAGTCCTCCCTCCCCACCCTTTCCTTCCTGTCCTCCATCCCCTTTCACCCCATACCCTCCCTGTCCCTCCCTCTTCACTGGATCCCCCGCCCCTCATCCCAGTATCCTCTGAAACCCTGTTATCCACCTCACAGGTCCTCACACCCATGGAACAGCTTCCCCCACCAACAGAACACTCACCAAGGAGGCGATTTGAGAAGGGACAGAAGAAAGTGAGCCTCAAAACAATGTACACTAACATAGATGGAATTACAAATAAAGCAAATGAGCTTGGAGAACGGGTACTAGACGAAAACCCAGACATAATAGCCCTCACAAAAACAAAGCTAACAAAAACGATAACAAACGCAGTGTTCCCACAGGACTATTATGTTATGAGGAAAGAGAGGGAAGGAAGAGGTGGTGGTTGTGTAGCTCTGCTGGTAAGAAAAGGCTGGGATTTTGAGGAGATGGTTACTCAGGGCTGTGAAGGTTTCAGTGACTACATAGCAGGTACTGTAACAAACGGAGGGGAAAAAATTATAGTCGTAGTCATATATAATCCACCACCAAATGACAGAAGACCCAGACAGGAATATGATAGAAACAATATGGCCACCATTAACATAATAGAGAGAGCAACTTCTGTTGCTAGCAAGAATGGATCTGGACTACTAATTATGAGAGAGACTTCAACCATGGGAAGATAGATTGGGAGAACAGAGACCCGCATGGAGGACCAGAAACATGGAGAGCTAAGCTGCTGGACGTGGCAACAAGAAACGTTCTAAGCCAGCACATCAAGGAACCAACAAGAATGAGAGGAGAAGATGAACCAGCAATGTTTGATTTGATATTTACCCTAAATGAGTGGGATTTAAGGGAAGTTAAGATGGAAGTGCCCTTGGGAATGAGTGATCACAGTGTATTGAACTTTGAGTACCTAGTAGAGCTAGGAATTATCTCCCCCAAAAAAGAACTAGGAATCAAAAGGCTGGCATACCGAAAGGGGAATTATGAACAGATGGGAAGTTTCCTCAGTGAAATACCTTGGGACAGAGACCTCAGAGATAAGTCTGTACAGGGTATGATGGGCTATGTTACCCAAAAGTGTCAGGAGGCAGTAAACAGTTTCATCCCGGCCCAAAGGGAAAAATCCGAGAAGCAACAGAAGAATCCATGGTATAATAGGGCATGTATGGAAGCGAAGAAACTGAACAAAAAGGCGTGGAGGAACTTCCGGAATAACAGAACACCAGAAAGCAGAGAGAGATACCAGAGAACCAGGAATGAGTACGTCAGGGTGAGAAGAGAAGCAGAGAAAAATTTTGAAAATGATATAGCAAACAAAGCCAAGACCGAACCAAAGCTACTCCACAGTCACATCAGAAGGAAAACAACAGTGAAAGAACAGGTATTGAAACTTAGAACAGGCGAGGACAGGTATACAGAGAATGACAAAGAGGCGTGTGAAGAACTCAACAAGAGGTTCCAGGAGGTCTTCACAATAGAACAAGGTGACGTTACTGTGCTAGGAGAAAGGGAGGTAAACCAGGCGGCCTTGTAAGAGTTCGAAATTACGAGAGAGGAGGTCAAGAGACACCTGCTGGATCTGGATGTTAGAAAGGCTGTTGGTCCAGACGGGATCTCACCATGGATACTGAAAGAGTGTGCAGAGGCACTTTGCTTGCCACTCTCCATAGTGTATAGTAAGTCACTGGAGACGGGAGACCTACCAGAAATATGGAAGACGGCGAATGTGGTCCCAATATACAAAAAGGGTGACAGGCAAGAGGCATTGAACTACAGGCCAGTGTCCTTGACTTGTATACCATGCAAGGTGATGGAAAAAATCGTGAGAAAAAACCTGGTAACACATCTGGAGAGAAGGGACTTCATAACAAATCGCCAACATGGGTTCAGGGAAGATAAATCTTGCCTTACAGGCTTGATAGAATTCTACGATCAGGTGACAAAGATTAAGCAAGAAAGAGAGGGCTGGGCGGACTGCATTTTCTTGGATTGTCGGAAAGCCTTTGACACAGTACTGCATAAGAGGCTGGTACATAAGCTGGAGAGACAGGCAGGTGTAGCTGGTAAGGTGCTCCAGTGGATAAGGGAGTACCTAAGCAATAGGAAGCAGAAAGTTACGGTGAGGGGTGAGACCTCCGATTGGCGTGAAGTCACCAGTGGAGTCCCACAGGGCTCTGTACTCGGTCCTATCTTGTTTCTGATATATGTAAATGATCTCCTGGAGGGTATCGATTCATTTCTCTCAATGTTTGCAGACGATGCCAAAATTATGAGAAGGATTAAAACAGAAGAGGACTGTTTGAGGCTTCAAGGAGACCTAGACAAGCTGAAGGAATGGTTGTTAGAGTTTAACCCAACCAAATGTAATGTAATGAAGATAGGTGTAGGGAGCAGGAGGCCAGATACAAGGTATCATCTGGGAGAGGAAATTCTTCAGGAGTCAGAGAAAGAAAAAGACTTGGGGGTTGATATCACGCCAGACCTGTCTCCTGCAGCACATATCAAGAGGATAACATCAGCGGCATATGCCAGGCTGGCCAACATACGAACGGCATTCAGAAACTTGTGTAAAGAATCATTCAGAACTTTGTATACCACATATCTCAGGCCAATCCTGGAGTATGCAGCCCCAGCATAGAGTCTATATCTAGTCAAGGATAAGACTAAACTGGAGAAGGTTCAAAGGTTTGCCACCAGACTAGTACCCGAGCTGAGAGGTATGAGCTACGAGAAGAGACTACGGGAATTAAATCTCACTTCGCTGGAAGACAGAAGAGTTAGGGGGGGGACATGATCACCACATTCAAGATTCTGAAAGGAATTGATAGGGTAGATAAGGACAGGCTATTTAAAACAAGGGGCACACGCACAAGGGGACACAGGTGGAAACTGAGTGCCCAAATGAGCCACTGAGATATTAGAAAGAACTTTTTTAGTGTCAGAGTGGTTGACAAATGGAATGCCTTAGGAAGTGATGTGGTGGAGGCTGACTCCATACACAGTTTCAAGTGTAGATATGATAGAGCCCAATAGGCTCAGGAACCTGTACACCTGTTGATTGATTGAGAGGCGGGACCAAAGAGCCAGAGCTTAGGTGAGTAGGCAGGAAAATGACCTGGTGGATAGCGCGCAGAGCTGTGGCATTCCCTAGCTCAACCACCCTAAGTGCAAGCACAACAGCGTCAGGTGAGTACAGTTGATTGACAGGGCGGGCCGAAAGAGCAAAGCTCAACCCCCGCAAAAACACAACTAGTAAACACAACTAGTAAACACACACACACACACACACACACACACACACACACACACACACACACACACACACACACACACACACACACACACACAGTGAATTAGTGAACTGTCACATAACGATACAGTGACTGACTCCAGAGCTCTGTGTAGACAGAGAAGAACCGACCTCATCAATCACCTAGTGGGAGACAACAACCATCGTCATCATACATCGCCCTGCCCTTACTCATCTGGTTGTGTGAACGGGAGGCAGACTGGTATGTACCCCCTCTCTGGTCAATTAATCAGGTGTACAGATTGAGGTAAAAGATTATAAATTCTCGTTCAGGATATCATATATATTTAAAAATCTCAGAGTGGCTCATTTAGGCAGAGGTAACGCATAAGGGATATCTTGACACATACAAGCACGCCCGCCCACGTACGTATCCACGCACACAAGTGTGCACACGCTAAAACAGACACACACACACACGTGCACACACACACACACACACACAATTGTTCAGTCAGGGGAAAAGGCATTAACACCTGGGATAGGACCTTACTATCCCCCCCCCCCCCCTCTTGACCCCACCATCTGACCTGACCTGACTTAGTCGCCATCTCCGCCCCCCCCACCACCCCCAGTCCCCCGCATCGCCCATACACACACTCTTCCCCTCCCCACTCTCCCCTCTCTCCCTCTCCCACTCCCTCTCTCACTCCTCTCTCTCTCTCTCTCTCTCCTCTCTCTCTCTCTCTCTGCTCTCTCTCTCCTCTCTCTCTCTCTCTCCTCTCTCTCTCTCTCTCTCTCTCTCTCTCTCTCTCTCTCTCTCTCTCTCTCTCTCTCTCTCTCTCTCTCTCTCTCTCTCTCTCTCTCTCTCTCTCTCTCTCTCTCTCTCTCTCTCTCTCTCTCTCTCTCTCTCTCTCTCTCTCTCTCTCTCTCCCTCTCTCCCCCCCCTCTCCCTCCCTCTTTCCTTCCCCCTCTCCCTCCCTCTCTCTGCCCACACACACACACACACACACTCCCCCCCTCTCTCCCTCACCCGCTCTCTCCCTCACCCACTCTCTCCCACACCCACTCTCTCCCTCTCCTCTCTCTCCCTCCCGCCTCTCTCTCCATCTCCTCCCCCCCCTCCCCTTCTACTTTCTTCTCACTTCAGTGGAAGGGTCGGCTCCCCCCCACCCACCCATTTATCTCTCCCTTTGTCACTCCCTTTCTCTCTTCTCTCTCTCTCTCTCTCTCTCTCTCTCTCTCCCTCCCCCATCCCAACAGGGTCAAACATGGCAGCCAGAGGTCCCAGGGGAACAGGAAAGAGCCAAGGTGACGAGATGAAGGAAATGTTCGCCCAGTTTCTGGAGGACATCAAGAGTGAGATGCAAGAAATGATGCAGGAAATGAAGAACGAAATAAGCAACCTGAAAAGAGAGCTGACAGCAGCAAAGGAGGAGATTAGAGCCCTCAAAGAGAATGGTATCGAGGCTGAGAATCAGAAAACCACCCAGGGAGAAGGTGGTAATAGTTTTCTGGATGAGAATGCCACAATAAAAGCAACATTTGCGGAAATACTAAAAAAAAATAACTCTGAAGTAATGACTGCAGTGATGGAGGTGGCCATGAAAGCAGCCACCTCGCAGGAGGCGGCACGCTCCACTAGCCAACTGCTGGAAAGGAACAGATCAGTGGTTGCTGTGGGTATTAAGGAGCAGGAAGGATCTAATAGGACAGAGTGGAATGACAAGGACAAAGCAGCAGTGAATGAAGTACTAAAGGCACTAGACATGGAAGGGGCTGAGCATAGCATTGAGAAGGTTTTCAGGCTAGGCCGGTACAACAAAGACCGAGACCGAATGATAAAGATAGTGTTTGCAAACGAGAACACAAAAGAGAAGATCCTATCAAGGAAGAGCTCCCTGAAAAACGTGGGAAAATTAAAAAATGTATTCCTCCAGAGAGACATGACAAGGGAGGAGAGAGCCGTGGCGGCAGAAGCAAGGAAGAGGCGCAGGGCGAGAGGGGAAAACCAGGAAGTCACAGCTCCCAGCACAACACCCCCAGAGGCGAGGGGGGAACCCACAACCAGCTACCCAGTAACACCAGAAGGGAGGACAACCCCGCCTCCCTCCTCTGCATAGAAAACCCCCCTACCCCAAACCCTCCCTGCCCCCACTCAAATGTTCAGCCAAATCTCCCTCCCCCCACACCCAATCCCCACCCTTCTACCCCTCCCCTCCTCCCGAGTCCTCCCTCCCCCCCTTTCCTTCCCGTCCTCCCTCCCCTTTCACCCCATACCCTCCCTGTCCCTCCCCCTTCACTGGATCCCCCGCCCCTCATCCCAGTATCCTCTGAGACCCTGTTATCCACCTCACAGGTCCTCACAACCATGGAACAGCCTCCCCCACCAGCAGAACACTCACCAAGGAGGCGATTTGAGAAGGGACAGAAGAAAGTGAGCCTCAAAGCGATGTACACTAACATAGATGGAATTACAAATAAAGCAAATGAGCTTGGAGAACTGGTACTCGAGGAAAACCCAGACATAATAGCCCTCACAGAAACAAAGATCACGAAAACGATAACAAATGCAGTGTTCCCACAGGACTATTATGTTATGAGGAAGGAGAGGGAAGGAAGAGGTGGGGGTGGTGTAGCTCTGCTGGTAAGAAAAGGCTGGGATTTTGAGGAGATGGATATTCAGGGCTGTGAAGGTTTCAGTGACTACATAGCAGGTACTGTAACAAATGGAGGGAAAAAAATTATAGTCGCAGTCATATATAATCCACCACCAAATGACAGAAGACCTAGACAGGAATATGATAGAAACAACATGGCCACCATTAACATAATAGAAAGAGCAGCTTCTGTTGCTAGCAGGAATGGATATGGACTACTAATTATGGGAGACTTCAACCATGGGAAGATAGATTGGAAGAACAGAGACCCGCATGGAGGACCAGAAACATGGAGAGCTAAGCTGCTGGACGTGGCAACAAGAAACTTTCTAAGCCAGCACACCAAAGAACCAACAAGAATGAGAGGAGAAGATGAACCAGCAATGCTTGATTTGATATTTACCCTAAATGAATGGGATATAAGGGAAGTTAAGATGGAAGCGCCCTTGGGAATGAGTGACCACAGTGTATTGAACTTTGAGTACCTGGTAGAGCTAGGACTTATCTCCCCCAAAAAAGAACTAGGAATCAAAAGGCTGGCATACCGAAAGGGGAATTATGAACAGATGAGAAGTTTCCTAAGTGAAATACCTTGGGACACAGACCTCAGAGATAAGTCTGTACAGGGTATGATGGACTATGTTACCCAAAAGTGTCAGGAGGCAGTAAACAGGTTCATCCCGGCCCAAAGGGAAAAATCCGAGAAGCAACAGAAGAATCCATGGTATAATAGGGCATGTATCGAAGCGAAGAAACTGAACAAAAAGGCGTGGAGGAACTTCCGGAATAACAGAACACCAGAAAGCAGAGAGAGATACCAGAGAACCAGGAATGAGTATGTCAGGGTGAGAAGAGAAGCAGAGAAAAATTTTGAAAATGATATAGCAAACAAAGCCAAGACTGAACCAAAGCTACTCCACAGTCACATCAGAAGGAAAACAACAGTGAAAGAACAGGTATTGAAACTTAGAACAGGCGAGGACAGGTATACAGAGAATGACAGAGAGGTGTGTGAGGAACTCAACAAGAGGTTCCAAGAGGTCTTCACAATAGAACAGGGTGAGGTCACTGTGCTAGGAGAAAGGGAGGTAAACCAGGCGGCCTTGGAGGAGTTCGAAATTACGAGAGAGGAGGTCAAGAGACACCTGCTGGATCTGGATGTTAGAAAGGCTGTTGGTCCAGATGGGATCTCACCATGGGTACTGAAAGAGTGTGCAGAGGCACTTTGCTTGCCACTCTCCATAGTGTATAGTAAGTCACTAGAGACGGGAGACCTACCAGAAATATGGAAGACGGCGAATGTGGTCCCAATATGCAAAAAGGGCGACAGACAAGAGGCACTGAACTACAGGCCAGTGTCCTTGACTTGTATACCATGCAAGGTGATGGAGAAGATCGTGAGAAAAAACCTGGTAACACATCTGGAGAGAAGGGACTTCGTGACAAATCGCCAACATGGATTCAGGGAGGGTAAATCTTGCCTTACAGGCTTGATAGAATTCTACGATCAGGTGACACGGATTAAGCAAGAAAGAGAGGGCTGGGCGGACTGCATTTTCTTGGATTGTCGGAAAGCCTTTGACACAGTACCGCATAAGAGGCTGGTACATAAGCTGGAGAGACAGGCAGGTGTAGCTGGTAAGGTGCTCCAGTGGATAAGGGAGTATCTAAGCAATAGGAAGCAGAGAGTTACGGTGAGGGGTGAGACCTCCGATTGGCGTGAAGTCACCAGTGGAGTCCCACAGGGCTCTGTACTCGGTCCTATCTTGTTTCTGATATATGTAAATGATCTCCCGGAGGGTATCGATTCATTTCTCTCAATGTTTGCGGACGATGCTAAAATTATGAGAAGGATTAAAACAGAAGAGGACTGTTTGAGGCTTCAAGAAGACCTAGACAAGCTGAAGGAATGGTCGAACAAATGGTTGTTAGAGTTTAACCCAACCAAATGTAATGTAATGAAGATAGGTGTAGGGAGCAGGAGGCCAGATACAAGGTATCATCTGGGAGAGGAAATTCTTCAGGAGTCAGAGAAGGAAAAAGACTTGGGGGTTGATATCACGCCAGACCTGTCTCCTGCAGCACATATCAAGCGGATAACATCAGCGGCATATGCCAGGCTGGCCAACATACGAACGGCATTCAGAAACTTGTGTAAAGAATCATTCAGAACTTTGTATACCACATATGTCAGGCCAATCCTGGAGTATGCAGCCCCAGCATGGAGTCCATATCTAGTCAAGGATAAGACTAAACTGGAAAAGGTTCAAAGGTTTGCCACCAGACTAGTACCCGAGCTGAGAGGTATGAGCTACGAGGAGAGACTACGGGAATTAAACCTCACTTCGCTGGAAGACAGAAGAGTTAGGGGGGACATGATCACCATATTCAAGATTCTGAAGGGGATTGATAGGGTAGATAAAGACAGTCTATTTAACACAAGGGGAACACGCACAAGGGGACACAGGTGGAAACTGAGTGCCCAAATGAGCCACAGAGATATTAGAAAGAACTTTTTTAGTGTCAGAGTGGTTGACAAATGGAATGCATTAGGGGGTGATGTGGTGGAGGCTGACTCCATACACAGTTTCAAGTGTAGATATGACAGAGCCCGATAGGCTCAGGAATCTGTACACCTGTTGATTGACGGTTGAGAGGCGGGACCAAAGAGCCAGAGCTCAACCCCCGCAAACACAACTAGGTGAGTAGGTGAGTACACAAAAAGCAGAAGAGATAAAAGAAAGAGTGAGCGAGGCAGATCCTGACAGTTGCAATTGTGGAAACTAAAATTAATGACATGATCTCAGATGCAATCTTTCCTGAAGGGTACCAGGTGATACGAAAAGAGAGGACACAGAGACAGGGAGGGGGAGTAGCACTCCTAATAAAGCGGAAATGGAAGTTTGAAGACCTGGAAATCGAGTTACCAATGAGTGCACAAGCTTCATACATGGAACTCTGACAGTAGATGGGAGGAAGATTGTGATCTTGGTAATCTACAATCCCCCACCAAACAGTAGAAGACCCAGGAAGGAGTATGATGACAACAACAAGGCATGTATAGATGAACTGCAGAAGACAGCAACACTAGCCCACAGAATGAGAGCGAAGCTGCTGATCATGGGGGACCTTAATCATGGAGAGATAAATTGGGAATCAAGGAATCCCCATGGAGGGGACGAAACGTGGGGAGCAAAATTAGTAGATGTTATTACAGGAATTTCCTAACACAACATGTGAAGGAAGACACAAGGGAGAGAGGAGGAGATGCACCGAGCCTATTAGACCTGATTTTCACCCAGAACGTAGAAGATATCGAGAATTTAGAGCATGAAATACCTCTAGGGGCCAGTGACCATTGTGTCCTAGTCTTTGACTACATGATGGAATTCAAACTTATGACCATAGGACAAGAGATCTGGGAAAGGAGAGTTGACTACAGGAAAGGGGACTATAAGAGGATAAGGGACTATCTGGGTGAAGTGCAGTGGGAGGAAGAAATTAGAGGAAAAACAGTCCAAGATATGATGGACCTAGTCATACAGAAATGCCAGGAGGCCGAAGAGAGATTTATACCAACAGTAAAGGGAAAAAGTAGGAGGGAATATAATAACCCATGGTTTAATAGACAGTGTCAGGAAGCAAAAATGGCCAGCAGGCGGGAGTGGAGGAAATACAGAAGACAAAGGACAGAGGACAACAGGATCAGATGCAACAGGGCTAGGAACGATTACATTTACATAAGACGAACATCGGAAAGGGACTATGAGAACGATATTGCAATCAAAGCGAAAAAACAACCTAAGTTACTACACAGTCATATAAGAAGAAAAATGTCGGTGAACGACCAAGTGACAAGACTAAGGAAGACAGAGGGGGCATATACTGAAAGTGACAAGGCAATCTGCGAGGCACTAAATGTCAGTTTCCATGGAGTGTTCACTACCGAGCCTGAGCAGCTCCCATTGTTGGAAGGGGTTACCCCAGATGAAAGACTATCAGATATAGAGGTGACAGCAGAGGAGGTAATGAAACAGTTGACAACTTTAGATGCAGCTAAAGCAGTTGGACCAGACAAAGTATCACCGTGGATACTAAAAGAAGCAGCACAGGCTCTCAGCGTGCCTCTGGCAATGATCTTTAATGAGTCACTTATGTCGGGAGAATTACCCAGTTGCTGGAAGAAGGCAAATGTCGTGCCGATCTTCAAGAAAGGTGATAGGGAGGAGGCACTTAACTATAGACCTGTATCACTGACAAGCATCCCCTGTAAAATACTGGAAAGAATAATTAGGCTACGACTGGTTGCACACCTGGAGAACATTAGGTTTGTGAACAAACATCAACATGGGTTCTGGACAGGGAAATCGTGCCTAACAAACCTTCTGGAATTCTATGATAAAATAACGAGGATAAGACAGGACAGAGATGGTTGGGCAGACTGCATATTTCTGGACTGCCAAAAAGCCTTTGATACAGTACCGCACATGAGACTGCTGTTCAAGCTCGAGAGGCAGGCGGGGGTGGGGGGAAAGGTCATAGCATGGATAAGGAACTGCCTAACAGGAAGGAGCCAAAGAGTTACGGTAAGGGGCGAAAAGTCGGACAGGCGAACAGTAACAAGTGGAGTACCACAAGGATCGGTGCTGGGACCAATTCTATTTCTTGTATATGTTAACGACATGTTTACAGGCGTAGAGTCCTACATGTCGATGTTTGCGGATGACGCAAAGTTGATGAGAAGAGTTGTGACAGATGAGGATTGCAGGATCCTCCAAGAGGACCTGAACAGGTTGCAGAGACGGTCAGAGAAATGGCTACTGGAATTCAACACGAGCAAATGTAAAGTTATGGAAATGGGACTAGGAGATAGGAGACCAAAGGGACAGTACACAATGAAGGGGAACAGCCTACCTGTGACGACGCGTGAAAGAGACCTGGGGGTGGACGTAACACCCAATCTATCTCCTGAGGCACATATAAATAGGATAACGACAGCAGCGTACTCTACACTGGCAAAAGTTAGAACATCATTCAGAAACCTAAGTAAGGAGGCATTTAGGGCCCTTTACACTGCCAGTGTGAGGCCAGTCTTAGAGTATGCCGCCATCATGGAGTCCCCATCTGAAGAAGCATATAATGAAACTGGAAAAGGTTCAGAGGTTTGCAACGAGACTCGTCCCAGAGCTACGAGGGATGGAGTATGAGGAGCGCCTGAGGGAACTATTCCTTACGACACTAGAAAGAAGAAGGGAGAGGGGGGACATGATAGGAACGTATAAGATACTCAGAGGGATTGACAGAGTGGCCATAGACGAAATGTTCACACGGAATAGTAACAGAACGAGAGGACATGGATGGAAGCTTGAAACTCAGATGAGTCACAGAGATGTTAAGAAGTTTTCTTTTAGCGTGAGAGTAGTGGGAAAATGGAATGCACTTAAGGAACAGGTTGTGGAAGCAAATACTATTCATAATTTTAAAACCAGGTATGATAGGGAAATGGGACAGGAGTCATTGCTGTAAACAACCGATGCTCGAAAGGCGGGATCCAAGAGTCAATGCTCGATCCTGCAGACACAACTAGGTGAGTACAACTTGGTGAATACACACACACACACACACACAGGTATCCTGACGGTTGAGAGGCGGGACCAAAGAGCCAGAGCTCAACCCCCGCAAACACAACTAGGTGAGTACAACTAGGTGAGTACACACACACACACACTCTCACACACACACACACACACTCACACACACACACTCACACACACACACACTCACCTCCTCCCACTCACCCCTCTCCCCAGGACCTCCCTTCTCCCCCATCTCCCCAAGCCCTCCCTTCTCCCCCACCCTTCTAAGCCCCCCTACTCTCCCTCTCGCCATCTAAGCCTTCCCCTCTCCACCACTCCCCTGAACCCTCCCCCTGTGGGAACCGACCTGTGAGATTTATATTTATTTAATTTATATGAATTTATATTTACGTTAATTTATATACTTCGATAGCAATTTGTATAATGATAAGTGGACTGTATTTCTGCAATAATGCCATAATCTCACAAATCGAACCTCTACACATTAGGGGGGTTTATTAAATTAATATATATGCAGCCAATCAAACTACAGTATTAACTACATACATTGAAAAGGTTCCTTATCTTATAGTACAGCAGGTTAGTACACCAGGTATAACTAGGGTGTAGACACCAAATTATCCTCTTTGAGGTAGCTTCCATCACCCAGTAACTGGTGCACAAAGTCTATGCTTCCTCGTCTTGACCTGTCAAAAGGGCGCTAGCTGTAAAGCCAGATTCTATATATGACAAGTATTTCAGAGAAAACTGTACATGGAACATGAAGACCTGGCTTAATTACCTTTAGTATGAGGCGATTTCGTGATCTAACCGGATCACCCTATATAATGACATTAATGGCCACTAATGATAGATAATGGGTTTCGGAAAGAACACTTAACTTGATTGTTGACAGCGTGTTGAAAATGTTACACCTTTGGTTTCCATAACACTACGTCCAAGTAAAATTAACAGGAGCCGTATTTGCTCCTGTGAGCCTCTGGTCTAGTATAAACAATGGTTGCCCTCCTTCCTCCTGACGCCTGGCTTACATTGTCCACATGACAGAAAGTGATAGAAGGGTCACATTTACTCTACTTTAATATTGATAATTAAGTTAATTTATATAAGATGTTTTTATGATGGTAAAGTCCAAAGACTAATGTATTTAAGAATAATTCCCAGCAGAATAGCTGGTGAATTTATAATGGTATGTGGTGATGATATCCCGTTTTCTTTAGACGGTAATTCCACTACAAGTTATGTTTTCTATGGGTAACTTGTTTATACAATACAGCTATTATCTGTATGATTATTAAATGGTGTCGGATTTTCCGACATAATTCCCCAGGGGCTGCTCACGGGTCGAAGTCCTAATTAGAACAGACGAACACCGATACTCCTCCTTCGAATTATTAGATTAATTTGATGTTAGTAGTTAGTAATCACACATTTGTGCGTCTGTTCGTACAGGACGGATGTCCCGTACTAGAGTTGCAGGGGTTAGAAGTCTAATGCGATTTCATTTCCCTGTCAACTCTTGAAAGGCTAATATTCAAGCCTTAATACATATTATTTAACCCAGAAGACTGAATGTGATCAAGTACTACAGTCAAGTATGATTCAGGGACTGCAGTGAGATCAGTGACATTAGATATAACTTGAAGTTTGTTCAGGTAACTGGTCACTGATATATAAACACTGAGGCCCATGGAATACATCTTGATTAAATAATAAATGTATCAAATCAGTCATCAGATTTATTGGGGTTTAATTTAGTTAATTGATTCAGAAGATTGAATAGCTCATCATTAAAGTAAAGTATGGTTCTGAGACTGCAGTGGGTTCAGTGACATTGGTCGCAGTGACTTGTAGCTGTTTTAGGCTACTGTTCACTGATTTGCCACTGAGGCCTCATGAACTCATCTTCAGCTTTAAATGATGATACTAACATCAACTTCTGTTGGTATAGTCAGCTGTAATCTCCTTAGTATAATGCTACTGGAGAAATATAATCAGCTGACAAATTTAGATCTCTACTGGTATTGTTTATCTGCAGGCATAGGTCTCCCCAGGCTTGATACTGGGCCTGAGAGTAATTTACCTCCTGCAGAGTTTAACATGGTTATACCCTGATATTTAGTAGGGCTACCGATGAATCGATGGCAATAGTCTGTCCCAACAAGGAGACCGAAGTCAGTGAGGTGATCAGACTTAATATTATCTGCCAATTTTATTCCTCTATTTCTCAGGAATTTGGCTGTTGCTCTCAGACCTTGAACTTGTAGGTCTACTGGTATTTTGTCCACCACAATGGCTTGTACTCGACAGACGTACCTGCCTAAGCGTACTGATGGTTGTACCACCTGGTAGACTTGAGGTCCTGCATCTGTTACAAACCCTGAGATGTTGAATGACGTCTGGGCTACAGGCCTTAATTGTAGTTCATCTGCCAACCTTTTAGTGATATATGTTCTCTGGGATCCTTGGTCAAACAACCCACGGGTATGGACCTTGGCCCTCTTATTCAGGATGGTAATTTGGGCAGTAGGCAAAGTCGTATTACCTTTAGACTTTGCCGATTGGACACTCTTTGTTGGTTGCACCTTGCAGTACTGTACTGTGGTGGGAATGCTATCTTCCACCTTGGGTCTTGAATACGTTAATTTCGTATATTTACACAGTGCTGCATGGTGCCTACCTCTTCTACACCTGTTACAGGTGTTGAATTGGGTATCACAATAGTCTATGTTATGTGACTTGAGACACCTTGCACATCTCCCTAATTCCTGGAGTCGCTCCATACGAGTGTCTCTGGTTGGATAATTAGCACAACGGTATGTTGAATGTTTCTTTTTGCAGAACATACATGTCCCCCAGCCTACTGCACGTTTAGAAGTTACCGGTTTGGGTGAACTAGTAACAGTAGGCTTGGAGGATGCTGCTGCATTGTCAGATTTTCTGCAACTTGATGTTTGATTAATTGACTGATGTTTATTTGGGGTAGTTGTTTTACCCTTTAATTGACTCTTATTTTCTATTTCTGAAGGCTTGCATGAGGCTTTAACTTCCTCATTTGCACGTCGTTTGTTTATGATGGAATGTAAACCTTCAGTGATGTCCTGTACTGTCAGGATGGTGTTATGTTGATGTGCATATAATTCATCTAGTATATCGCTGGACAATTTTCGTTGAAGGACTACTTTGGTCATCCATTCACTAGTAGTTATATCAACCTTAAGACTGAATGTTCTTAGTAGTGACTCAAACTCCATGCTGAAGGATTGTAATGAGTCAGCAGTCTGATCAGGTTGAGGTAAATCCAGCAATTGTAGTACTAGATGTATGACAGTTTTCTCATTGCCAGCATTATCCATACTAGCTAGTTGGTGAAGCCTTGTGGGGCTTGTACTTGGGTCGCTCATAATACTGAACAAACACTGATGGTAGCCTAGGGTAAATTCTGCACTCACTAGGCAATAATCCTACCTCTACTAGAGGTTAGCACTTAAAATTAATACACATTATATATATATACAATCATACACACTAATGATTTGAGTGATAAACCAGTGTCACTGGAAGTACCTTTAGGTTAGCTCTTCTATATCACCCTAGGATGGTAGAGACACTAATTAATCACTCAAAGGTGTAATGATCATAAGTAAATTATTATATATACACAACTCAACTCGAGTTGATAAAAATTACACCCAAAAGAGGGTCAGCACCATTCATTAATGGTGTTAGGTTGATCAATATAGTACAACTGACTATGGTAATAATGGGACTAGGATGAGCAATAATAGTTCAACTAGTCAATTTTAATATCCTACCCTGTTGTGGGTTGGCAATTAGTAAATATTATACTGTGATCACTAGTGCAATATATATTAAATAATTCTCTATTTTGGAGAAATAATATACACAATTATTGATAATAGCCTCTTAATTAGCCTCTATGAAACTTCTAATATTATCTAGAAGTATTAAATATTATTAGTGACCTCGCGAAATAAACTCCACAAAATTCGTAGATAATCTCTCGCGAAATTTAACACCACGAAATCCGTGAACAATATCGCGAAGACACAGTCACTAATTTGGCTGGCTTCTATATTAGCGCTGTCATTTCACATAATAACATGCCACCAAATCTGTGGGTGTACATGAAACCGCTGACTTAGGCTGATCTGAACTGAGCGGGGCTCGTGAACTCGCACGAGTCAACGCCGCCGGTTATGACTGGCTTTGTTTAAATCACACTGCACTAGTATATTTAATGAATCCACTGGTTAACTGGTTCATCCGGTACTAAGATGACCAAATGTGGGTTCAAAGGATCAAATAATCTGTCATCCGGTTCGAAGGACCAAATAATGTGGGAACCGACCTGTGAGATTTATATTTATTTAATTTATATGAATTTATATTTACGTTAATTTATATACTTCGATAGCAATTTGTATAATGATAAGTGGACTGTATTTCTGCAATAATGTCATAATCTCACAAATCGAACCTCTACACATTAGGGGGGTTTATTAAATTAATATATATGCAGCCAATCAAACTACAGTATTAACTACATACATTGAAAAGGTTCCTTATCTTATAGTACAGCAGGTTAGTACACCAGGTATAACTAGGGTGTAGACACCAAATTATCATCTTTGAGGTAGCTTCCATCACCCAGTAACTGGTGCACAAAGTCTATGCTTCCTCGTCTTGACCTGTCAAAAGGGCGCTAGCTGTAAAGCCAGATTCTATATATGACAAGTATTTCAGAGAAAACTGTACATGGAACATGAAGACCTGGCTTAATTACCTTTAGTATGAGGCGATTTCGTGATCTAACCGGATCACCCTATATAATGACATTAATGGCCACTAATGATAGATAATGGGTTTCGGAAAGAACACTTAACTTGATTGTTGACAGCGTGTTGAAAATGTTACACCTTTGGTTTCCATAACACTACGTCCAAGTAAAATTAACAGGAGCCGTATTTGCTCCTGTGAGCCTCTGGTCTAGTATAAACAATGGTTGCCCTCCTTCCTCCTGACGCCTGGCTTACATTGTCCACATGACAGAAAGTGATAGAAGGGTCACATTTACTCTACTTTAATATTGATAATTAAGTTAATTTATATAAGATGTTTTTATGATGGTAAAGTCCAAAGACTAATGTATTTAAGAATAATTCCCAGCAGAATAGCTGGTGAATTTATAATGGTATGTGGTGATGATATCCCATTTTCTTTAGACGGTAATTCCACTACAAGTTATGTTTTCTATGGGTAACTTGTTTATACAATACAGCTATTATCTGTATGATTATTAAATGGTGTCGGATTTTCCGACACCCCCCTTCCTCACCCACCTCAGCTTTCCCTTTCCCCCCTACTCCCCTAAAGCCCTTCCCCCTTTTCTGCCTCCCAAGCGCCCCCCTTCTCCCAATCCCTTCCTCCCCTAAGCCTCTCCGGCTTACCCACCAACCCTCCCCCCTCATACCCCCCAACCCTCGCCCTCTCACTCTACCCCACCCAAGTCTCCCCCTCTCACTCTCCGCCCCCCAACCCTCCCCCTCTCACCCACCCCCTGTACCTTCCCCGTCTCAACTAGCCCTTCCTCCTCCACCAGTCTCCTCGTGCCAGGTCCCCCCAGCTCCCGCTCACCCCAGATCCCACAGGTCCCCCCCCCCCAGAGGAGAAGCAGAAGAGAGTCAGTTTCAGGGTAATATACTCAAACATAGATGGGATCACAAGTAAGGCAAGTGAACTAAGGGAAAGAGCACAAGAAGTGAACCCAGATGTAATCGCACTCACTGAAACAAAACTCTCAGGAATCATAACGAATGCCGTGTTTCCCCAGGACAACACTGTAATAAGGAAAGAGAGGGAAGGAAGGGGAGGAAGCGGAGTGGCTCTACAAATGAGAAAGGAATGGAGTTTCAAGGAGATTGCTGTCCCGGGCTGTGAGGGAATCAGAGACTATATACCAGGCATCATGACAATAGGAGGACCAAGAGTAGTAATAGCAGTGATATATAACCCCCCCCCACCAAATGACAGAAGACCCAGTCAAGAGTATGACAACAACAACAATGCAGTTAACACTATAATTGAGAGGGCAGCCTCTGCTGCCTCTAGAAATAGATCCCATCTGCTCATCATGAGGGACTTCAATCACAGAAGGATTGACTGGGAGAACGAGGAACCGCATGGAGGCGAGGATACGTGGAGAGCTAAAGTACTGGAGGTGGTGACTAAAAACTTTTTAACCCAGCATGTCAGGGAACCCACTAGGATAGGAGGAAACAATAAACCAGCGAGACTCGACCCAGTCTTCACTCTGAACGACTCCGACATAAGAGAAATCGGTTTTGAGGTCCCAATAGGAATGAGCGACCGCAGTGTACTGGCGTTTGAGTACCTGCTTGAAGAAGGGTTATTGAACTCGAGGAGGGGTACTTAAAAACAAAAGGCTATCGTTCCGAAAGGGAAACTATGAGGAGATAAGAAATTCCTAACAGATATAACATGGGGAAACAGAGCTCAGGGGAAAGACGGCCCAAGACAAAATGGACTACATCACAAAGAAGTGCAAGGACGCAGCAAACAAGTTTGTCCCAGTCCAAAAGGAAAACAATGAAATGAAGATGAGAAACCTATGGTTTAATCAGAGATGTAGGCTAGCTAAACAGCAAAGTAAAAGGGCAAGGAGAAACTTTAGGAATAACAGGACACTAGAGAGCAGAGAAAGATACCAGAATGCCAGGAATGAATATGTCAGGATGAGAAGAGAGGCCGAAAGACAATATGAAAATGACATCGCAAGCAAGGCAAAGACTCAGCCTAAATTGCTGCATAGCCACATCAGGAGAAAAACAACAGTAGAGGTAATGAAATGGAATAGAGGTAATGGAACTGAATAGAGGCAGAAGGATTCACTAAAAACGACAAGGAAGTGTGCGAGGAACTGAATAAGAAATTCCAGGAGGTCTTCCCCTTAGAGCAAGGAGAAATTCCAGAGATAAGAGAGGGAATAGTTAATCAGGAACCACTAGAAGAGTTTGAGATTACCAGTGGGGAAATAAGGAAGTGTTTATTAGAGTTGGATGTGACAATGGCTATAGGCCCAGATGGAATCTTCCCTTGGATACTAAAGGAAGGAGCAGAAGAACTGTGCCTGCCACTCTCCATAGAGTATAACAAATCACTGGCAACAGGGGAACTGCTAGAAATTTGGAAAGCAGCTAATGTAGTCCCGATATACAAGAAAGGGGATAGACAGGAGGCACTGAACTACAGGCCAGTGTCCCTAACCTGCATACCATGCAAGCTGATGGAAAAGATTGTGCGAAGAAAGCTAGTGGAGCATCTGGAGCGAAAGAACTTTGTAACACAGCATCAACATGGGTTCAGGGATGGCAGGTCCTGCCTCACAGGGTTACGTGAATTCTACGATCAAGCAAGCAAGAGAAGGGTGGGCAGACTGCATATTTTTGGATTGCCAGAAAGCCTTTGATACGGTACCACACAAGAGGTTAGTGAAAAAGCTGGAGATGCAGGCTGGAGTGAAAGGGAAGGTACTCCACTGGATAAAGGAGTACCTAAGCAACAGAAGACAACGAGTCAGTGTGAAGGGTGAGGTCTCAGATTGGCGAGACGTTACAAGTGGAATCCCGCAGGTCCTTGGACCTATACTGTTTCTGATAAATGTAAATGATCTCCAAGAGGGTATAGACTCGTTTCTCTCAATGTTTGCTGATGATGCAAAAATTATGAGGAGGATTGAAACAGGATGATAGAAGGAGGTTACAAGATGATCTAGACAGACTGAATGAATGGTCCAACAAACGGTTGCTAAAGTTCAACCCCAGTAAATGCAAAGTAATGAAACTAGGCGGTGGAAACAGGAGGCAGGATACAGGAGGCCAGACACAGGATACAGAATAGGAGATGAAGTACTTAATGAAACGGACAGAGAGAAAGATTTAGGAGTTCATATCACACCAAACCTGTCTCCTGAAGCCCACATAAAAATAATTACGTCTGCGGCATATGCGAGGCTGGCTAACATCAGAACAGCGTTCAGTTACCTGTGTAAGGAATCATTCAGAATCTTGTATACCACATATGTAAGACCAATCCTGGAGTATGCGGTCCCAGCATGGAGCCCGTACCCTGTCAAGCACAAGACGAAGCTGGAAAAAGTTCAGAGGTATGCCACTAGACTAGTCCCAGAACTAAGAGGCATGAGTTACGAGGAAAGGCTGCGGGAAATGCACCTTACGACACTGGAAGACAGAAGAGTAAGGGGAGACATGATCACGTTAGAAAGAACTTTTTCAGTGTCAGAGTAGTTAACAGATGGAATGCATTAGGCAGTGATGTGGTGGAGGCTGACAGGTCTGCCTCCATCTGGAGGCAAGCACAACTAGGTGAATACAACTAGGTGAATACACAAGTTCCTGACTACAGTTCCGGAAGGAACTGAACCTTACGACACAAGAAGGAAGAGAGGGGATATGATAGGAACGTATAAAATACTCAGGGGGATTGACAGAGTGGCCATAGACGAAATGTTCACACGTAATATTAACAGAACGAGGGGACATGGATGGAAGCGTGAAACTCAGAAGAGTCACAGAGATGTTAGGAAGTTTTCCTTTAGCGTGAGAGTTGTGGAAATATGGAATGCACTTAAGGAGCAGGTTGTGGAAGTAAGTATTATTCATAATTTTAATCCTAGGTATGATAGGGAAATAGGAGAGGAGTCATTGCTGTAAAAAACCGATGACTTGAAAGGCGGGATCCAAGACTCCATGCTCGATCCTGCAGGCACAAATAGGTGAGTACATACACACAAACACACTCGGCATGAAATATAAGGAGAGACTACGGGAATTAAACCTCACGTCGCTGGAAGACAAGAGAGTTAGGGAGGGATATGATCACCACATAAAAGATTCTCAAAGGAATTGATAGGGGTAGACAAAGACAGTTTATTTAACACAAGGGGAAACACGCACAAGGGGACACAGGTGGAAATTGAGTGCCCAAATGAGCCATAAAGATATTAAAAATAATGTTTTCAGTGTCAGAGTAGTTGACAAATGGAATGCATTAGGAAGTGATGTGGTGGAGACTGACTCCATACACAGTTTCAAGTGTAGATATGATAGAGCCCAGTAGGCTCAGGAACCTGTACACCAGTTGATTGACGGTTGAGAGGCGGGTCCAAAGAGCCAGAGCTCAACCCCCACAAACACAACCACCCAGTAAGCACAACCACCCCGTACACACAACCACCCCATACACACAACCACCCCGTACACACAACCACCCCATAAGCACAACCACCCCGTACAAACAACCACCCCGTACACACAACCACCCAGTACACACAACCACCCCATACACACAACCACCCCGTACACACAACCACCCCATAAGCACAACCACCCCGTACACACAACCACCCCGTACACACAACCACCCCGTACACACAACCACCCCGTACACACAACCACCCCGTACACACAACCACCCCATAAGCACAACCACCCCATAAGCACAACCACCCCGTACACACAACCACCCCGTACACACAACCACCCCGTACACACAACCACCCCGTACACACAACCACTCCATAAGCACAACCACCCCGTACACACAACCACCCCGTACACACAACCACCCCGTACACACAACCACCCCGTACACACAACCACTCCATAAGCACAACCACCCCGTACACACAACCAACCCGTACACACAACCACCCCGTACACACAACCACCCCGTACACACAACCACCCCGTACACACAACCACCCCATAAGCACAACCACCCCGTACACACAACCACCCCGTACACACAACCACCCCGTAAGCACAACCACCCCATAAGCACAACCACCCCGTACACACAACCACCCCGTACACACAACCACCCCGTACACAACCACCCTACACAACCACCCCGTACACACAACCACCCCGTACACACAACCACCCCGTAACACACCACCCCGTACACACAACCACCCCGTACACACAACCACCCCGTACACACAACCACCCCGTACACACAACCACCCCGTACACACAACCACCCCGTACACACAACCACCCCGTACACACAACCACCCCGTACACACAACCACCCCGTACACACAACCACCCCGTACACACAACCACCCCGTACACACAACCACAACCCCCCGTACACACAACCACCCGTACACACAACCACCCCGTACACACAACCACCCCGTACACACAACCATAAGCACCCGTACACACAACCACCCCACCCCGTACACACAACCACCCCGTACACACAACCACCCCGTACACACAACACCCCGTACACACAACACCCCGTACCACAACCCCCGTACACAACAACCACACACAACCACCCCGTACACACAACCACCCCGTACACACAACACCCCGTACCCAACACCTCGTACACACAACCACACACACAACGTACACACAACCACCCCGTACACACAACCACCCCGTACACACAACCACCCAACCACTCCTTAAGTACACACAACCACCCCACACAACCACCCCGTACACACAACCACCCCGTACACACAACCACCCCGTACACACAACCACCCCGTACACACAACCACCCCGTACACACAACCACCCGTACACACAACCACCCCGTACACACAACCACCCCGTACACACAACCACCCCGTACACACCCCGTACAACCACCCCGTACACACAACCACCCCGTACACACAACCACCCCGTACACACAACCACCCCGTACACACAACCCCCGTACACACAACCACCCCGTACACACAACCACCCCGTACACACAACCACCCCGTAAGTACACACAACCACCCCGTACACACAACCACCCCGTACACACAACCACCCCGTACACACAACCACCCCGTACACACAACCACCCCGTACACACAACCACCCCGTACACACAACCACCCCGTACACACAACCACCCCGTACACACAACCACCCCGTACACACAACCACCCCGTACACACCCCAACCACCCCCCGTACACACAACCACCCCGTACACACAACCACCCCATACACACAACCACCCCGTACACACAACCACCCCATAAGCACAACCACCCCGTACACACAACCACCCCATAAGCACAACCACCCCGTACACACAACCACCCCGTACACACAACCACCCCGTACACACAACCACCCCGTACTCACAACCACCCCGTACACACAACCACCCCGTACACACAACCACCCCGTACACACAACCACCCCACACAACCACCCCGTACACACAACCACCCCGTACACACAACCACCCCATATGCACAACCACCCCGTACACACAACCACCCCGTACACACAACCACCCCGTACACACAACCACCCCGTACACACAACCACCCCATACACACAACCACCCCGTACACACAACCACCCCACCCCGGACACACAACCACCCCGTACACACAACCACCCCCGACACACAACCACCCCGTACACACAACCACCCCGTACACACAACCACCCCGTACACACAACCACCCCGTACACACAACCACCCCGTACACACAACCACCCCGTACACACAACCACCCCGTACACACAACCACCCCGTACACACAACCACCCCGTACACACAACCACCCCGTACACACAACCACCCCGTACACACAACCACCCCGTACACACAACCACCCCGTAAGCACAACCACCCCGTACACACAACCACCCCGTACACACAACCACCCCGTACACACAACCACCCCGTACACACAACCACCCCGTACACACAACCACCCCGTACACACAACCACCCCATAAGCACAACCACCCCGCACACACAACCACCCCATAAGCACAACCACCCCGTACACACAACCACCCCGTACACACAACCACCCCGTACACACAACCACCCCGTACACACAACCACCCCATATGCACAACCACCCCGTACACACAACCACCCCATAAGCACAACCACCCCGCACTACACACAAAGCCACCCCCCGTACACACAACCACCCCGTACACACAACCACCCCGTACACACAACCACCCCGTACACAACCACAACCACCCCATACACACAACCACCCCGTACACACAACCACCCCATACACACAACCACCCCGTACACACAACCACCCCGTACACACAACCACCCCGTACACACAACCACCCCACAACCACCCCGTACACACAACCACCCCGTACACACAACCACCCCGTACACACAACCACCCCATAAGCACAACCACCCCGTACACACAACCACCCCGTACACACAACCACCCCGTACACACAACCACCCCATAAGCACAACCACCCCGTACACACAACCACCCCGTACACACAACCACCCCGTACACACAACCACCCCGTACACACAACCACCCCGTACACACAACCACCCCGTACACACAACCACCCCGTACACACAACCACCCCGTACACACAACCACCCCGTACACACAACCACCCCGTACACACAACCACCCCGTACACACAACCACCCCGTACACAACCACCCCATAAGCACAACCACCCCGTACACACAACCACCCCATAAGCACAACCACCCCGTACACACAACCACCCCGTACACACAACCACCCCGTACACACAACCACCCCGTACACACAACCACCCCGTACACACAACCACCCCATACACACAACCACCCCGTACACACAACCACCCCATAAGCACAACCACCCCATAAGCACAACCACCCCGTACACACAACCACCCCATACACACAACCACCCCGTACACACAACCACCCCGTACACACAACCACCCCGTACACACAACCACCCCATACACACAACCACCCCGTACACACAACCACCCCGTACACACAACCACCCCGTACACACAACCACCCCGTACACACAACCACCCCGTACACACCAACACACCCACCCCGTACACACAACCACCCATAAGTACACACCACCCCATACAACCACCCCGTACACACAACCACCCCGTACACACAACCACCCCGTACACACAACCACCCCGTACACACAACCACCCCGTACACACAACCACCCCGTACACACAACCACCCAGTACACACAACCACCCCATAAGCACAACCACCCCGTACACACACACAACCACCCCGTACACACAACCACCCCGTACACACAACCACCCCGTACACACAACCACCCCGTACACACAACCACCCCATAAGCACAACCACCCCGTACACACAACCACCCCGTACACACAACCACCCCGTACACACAACCACCCCGTACACACAACCACCCCATAAGCACAACCACCCCGTACACACAACCACCCCGTACACACAACCACCCCGTACACACAACCACCCCGTACACACAACCACCCCGTACACACAACCACCCCGTACACACAACCACCCCCCCCCGTAAGCACAACCACCCCGTACACACAACCACCCCGTACACACAACCACCCCCACCCCGTACACACAACCACCCCCCGTACACACAACACACAACCCCCGTACACACAACCACCCCGTACACACAACCCCATAAGCACCCGTACACACAACCACCCCCCGTACACACAACCACCCCATACACACCAACCACCCCCGTACACACAACCACCCCATACACAACCACCCCATACACACAACCACCCCGTACACACAACCACCCCGTAAGCACAACCACCCCATACACACAACCACCCCGTACACACAACCACCCCGTACACACAACCACCCCGTACACAACCACCCCGTACACACAACCACCCCGTACACACAACCACCCCGTACACACCCCACCCCGTACACACAACCACCCCGTACACACAACCACCCCGTAACACAACCACCCCGTACACACAACCACCCCGTAAGTACACACAACCACCCCGTACACACAACCACCCCGTACACACAACCACCCCATAAGCACAACCACCCCGTACACACAACCACCCCGTACACAACCACCCCGTACACAACCCCCCGTACACACACACCCCGTACACACAACCACCCCGTACACACAACCACACACAACCACCCCGTACACACAACCACCCCATAAGCACAACCACCCCGTACACACAACCACCCCGTACCCCACCCCGTACACACAACCACCCCGTACACACACAACCACCCCGTACACACAACCACCCCGTACCACAACCACCCCGTACACACACAACCACCCCCCCGTACACAACCACCCCCCGTACACACACCACCCCGTACACACAACCACCCCGTACACACAACCACCCCGTACACACCCCGTACACCCCCCCGTACACACAACAAAGCACACCACCCCGTACACACAACCACCCCGTACACACAACCACCCCCCGTACACACAACCCCACCCCGTACACACAACCACCCCGTACACACAACCACCCCGTACACACAACCACCCCGTACACAACACCCCGTACACACAACCACCCCGTACACACAACCCCCGTACCAACCACCCCGTACACACAACCCCGTACCCAACCACCCCGTACACACACCACCCCGTACACACAACCACCCCGTACACACAACCACCCCGTAAGCACAACCACCCCGTACACACAACCACCCCGTACACACAACCACCCCGTACACACAACCACCCCGTACACACAACCACCCCGTACACACAACCACCCCGTACACACAACCACCCCGTACACACAACCACCCCGTACACACAACCACCCCGTACACACAACCACCCCGTACACACAACCACCCCGTACACACAACCACCCCGTACACACAACCCCCGTACACACAACCACCCCGTACACACAACCACCCCGTACACACAACCACCCCGTACACACAACCACCCCATATTCACAACCACCCCGTACACACAACCACCCCGTACACACAACCACCCCGTACACACAACCACCCCCGTACACACAACCACCCCGTACACCACCCCACACCACCCCGTACACACAACCACCCCGTACACACAACCACCCAACCACCCCGTACACACAACCACCCCGTACACACACACACCACCCCGTACACACAACCACCCCGTACACACAACCAACCACCCACCCCGTACACACAACCACCCCGTACACACAACCACCCCGTACACACAACCACCAACCACCCCATACACACAACCACCCCACCCACAACCACCCCGTACACACAACCACCCCGTACACACAACCACCCCATAAGCACAACCACCCCGTACACACACACCCCGTACACACACCACCCCGTACACACAACCACCCGTACACACAACCACCCCGTACACACAACCACCCCGTACACACAACCACCCCGTACACACAACCACCCCGTACACACAACCACCCCGTACACCACACACACAACCACCCCGTACACACAACACCCCGTACCACAACCACCCCGTACACACAACCACACACAACCACCCCGTACACACAACCACCCCGTACACACAACACCCCCCGTACACACAACCACCCCGTACACACAACCACCCCGTACACACAACCACCCCGTACACACAACAACACACAACCACCCCATACACACAACCACCCCGTACACACAACCACCCCGTACACACAACCACCCCGTACACACCACCCCGTACACACAACCACCCCATATGCACAACCACCCCGTACACACAACCACCCCGTACACACAACCACCCCGTACACACAACCACCCCACAACACACAACCACACCCACAACCACACACAACCACCCCGTACACACAACCACCCCGTACACACAACCACCCCGTACACACAACCACCCCGTACACACAACCACCCCCCCGTACACAACCACCCCACCACCCCCGTACACACAACCACCCCGTACACACAACCACCCCGTACACACAACCACCCCGTACACACAACCACCCCGTACACACAACCACCCCGTACACACAACCACCCCGTACACACAACCACCCCCGTACACACAACCACCCCGTACACACAACCACCCCACAACCACCCCGTACACACAACCACCCCACACCACCCCGTACACACAACCACCCCATACACAACCCCCCCGTACACACAACCACCCCGTACACACAACCACCCCGTACACACAACCACCCCGTACACACCCACCACCCGTACACACAACACCCCATACACACAACCACCCCGTACACACACCCCCCGTACACACAACCACCCAACCACCCCGTACACACAACCACCCCGTACACACAACCACCCCGTACACACAACCACCCCGTACACACAACCACCCCGTACACACAACCACCCCGTACACACAACCACCCCGTACACACAACCACCCCGTACACACAACCACCCCGTACACACAACCACCCCGTACACACAACCACCCCGTACACACAACCACCCCGTACACACAACCCCCCATAAGCCCCACCCCGTACACACAACCACCCCGTACACACAACCACCCCGTACACACAACCACCCCGTACACACAACCACCCCGTACACACAACCACCCCGTACACACAACCACCCCGTACCACCCACCCCGTACACACAACCCCCGTACACACAACCACCCCGTACACACACCCCGTACACACACCCCCCATACACACAACCACCCCGTACACACAACCACCCCGTACACACAACCACCCCGTACACACAACCACCCCGTACACACAACCACCCCGTACACACAACCACCCCGTACACACCACCCCGTACACACAACCACCCCGTACACACAACCACCCCGTACACACAACCACCCCGTACACACAACCACCCCGTACACACAACACACCCCCCCGTACACACAACCACCCCCACCCGTACACACAACACCCCGTACCACCCACCCCGTACACACAACCACCCCGTACACACAACCACCCCGTACACACACCACCCCGTACACACAACCACCCCGTACACACAACCACCCACAACCACCCCATACACACAACCACCCCGTACACACAACCACCCCGTACCACAACCACCCCGTAAGCACAACCACCCCGTACACACACAACCACCCCGTACACACAACCACCCCGTACACACAACCACCCCGTACACACAACCACCCCGTACACACAACCACCCCGTACACACAACCACCCCCCGTACACACAACCACCCCGTACACACAACCACCCCGTACACACAACCCCCACACAACCACCCCGTACACACAACCACCCCGTACACACACCACCCCACCCCATACACACAACCACCCCGTACCCCGTACACACAACCACCCCACACAACCACCCCATAACACAACCACCCCGTACACACAACCACCCCGTACACACAACCACCCCGTACACACAACCACCCCGTACACACAACCACCCCACCCCGTACACACAACCACCCCGTACACACAACCACCCCATACACAACCACCCCGTACACACACCCCGTACACACAACCACCCCGTACACACAACCACCCCGTACACACAACCACCCCGTACACACCACCCCGTACAACCACCCCGTACACACAACCACCCCGTACACACAACCACCCCCACCCCGTACAGTACACACAACCACCCCGTACACAACCACCCCACACAACCACCCCGTACACACAACCACCCCGTACACCAACCACCCCGTACACACACACACAACCACCCCCCCGTACACACAACCACCCCGTACACACAACCACCCAACCACCCCATAACACAACCACCCCGTACACACAACCCACCCCGTACACACAACCACCCCGTACCACCCACCCCATAAGTACACACAACCACCCCGTACACACAACCACCCCGTACACACACCCCATAAGCACACCAACCACCCGTACACACAACCACCCCGTACACAACACCCCGTACCACCCACCCCGTACACACAACCACCCCGTACACACAACCACCCCGTACACACAACCACCCCATAAGCACAACCACCCCATACACACAACCACCCCGTACACACAACCACCCCGTACACACAACCACCCCGTACACACAACCACCCCGTACACACAACCACCCCGTACACACAACCACCCCGTACACACAACCACCCCGTACACACAACCACCCCGTACACACAACCACCCCGTACACACAACCACCCCGTACACACAACCACCCCGTACACACAACCACCCCGTACACACAACCACCCCGTACACACAACCACCCCGTACACAACCACCCCGTACACACCCACCCCGTACACACAACCACCCCGTACACACAACCACCCCGTACACACAACCACCCCACACAACCACCCCGTACACACAACCACCCCGTACACACAACCACCCCGTACACACAACCACCCCGTACACACAACCACCCCGTACACACAACCACCCCGTACACACAACCACCCCGTACACACAACCACCCCGTACACACAACCACCCCGTACACACAACCACCCCGTACACACAACCACCCCGTACACACAACCACCCCGTACACACAACCACCCCATAACCACAACCACCCCGTACACACAACCACCCCGTACACACAACCACCCCGTACACACAACCACCCCGTACACACAACCACCCCGTACCACCACACAACCACCCCGTACACACAACCACCCACACAACCACCCCGTACACACAACCACCCCGTACACACAACCACCCCATAAGTACAACCACCCCGTACACACAACCACCCCGTACACACAACCACCCCGTACACACAACCACCCCCACCCCGTACACACAACCACCCCACACAACCACCCCGTACACACAACCACCCCGTACACACAACCACCCCGTACACACAACCACCCCGTACACACAACCACCCCGTACACACAACCACCCCGTACACACAACACACAACCACCCCGTACACACAACCACCCCGTACACACACACCCCGTACACACAACCACCCCGTACACACAACCACACCCACCCCATAACACAACCACCCCGTACACACACCACCCCGTACACACAACCACCCCGTACACACAACCACCCCGTACACACAACCACCCCGTACACACAACCACCCCCCGTACACACAACCACCCCGTACACACACAACCAACCACCCCGTACACACAACCACCCCGTACACACAACACACACACACCCCGTACACAACCACCCCGTACACACAACCACCCATAAGCACACACACAACCACCCACCCCGTACACACACACAACCACCCCATACACACAACCACCCCGTACACACAACCACCCCGTACACACAACCACCCCGTACACACAACCACCCCGTACACACAACCACCCCGTACACACAACCACCCCGTACACACAACCACCCCCCGTACACACAACACACCCCGTACACACAACCACCACGTACACACAACCACACAAAACCCCCGTACACACAACCACCCCGTACACACAACCACCCCGTACACACAACCACCCCGTACACACAACCACCCCGTACACACAACCACCCCGTACACACAACCACCCCACACAACACCCCGTACACACAACCACCCCGTAACACAAACACCCCACCCCGTACACACAACCACCCCGTACACACAACCACCCCGTACACACAACCACCCCGTACACACAACCACCCCGTACACACAACCACCCCGTACACACAACCACCCCGTACACACACCACAACCACCCCGTACACACAACCACCCCGTACACACAACCACCCCGTACACACAACCACCCCGTACACACCACCCCGTACCACCCCGTACACACAACCACCCCCAACACACACAACCACCCCGTACACACAACCACCCCGTACACACAACCACCCCGTACCCCGTACACACAACCACCCCGTACACACAACCACCCCGTACACACAACCACCCCGTACACACAACCACCCCGTACACACAACCACCCCGTACACACAACCACCCCGTACACACACAACACACCCCCCCATACACACAACCACCCCGTACACACAACCACCCCGTACACACACCCCGTACACACCCCCCGTACACACCACCCCCCCGTACACACCCACCCCGTACACACACAACCACCCCGTACACACAACCACCCCGTACACACAACCACCCCGTACACACAACCACCCCGTACACACAACCACCCCGTACACACAACCACCCCGTACACAACCACCCCGTACACACAACCACCCCGTACACACAACCACCCCGTACACACAACCACCCCCCGTACACACAACCACCCCGTACACACAACCACCCCGTACACACAACCACCCCCCGTACACACCAACACACCCCGTACACACAACCACCCCGTACACACAACCACCCCGTACACACACCACCCCCCCCGTACACACAACCACCCCGTACACACAACCACCCCGTACACACAACCACCCCGTACACACAACCACCCCGTACACACAACCACCCCGTACACACAACCACCCCGTACACACAACCACCCCGTACACACAACCACCCCACCCCGTACACACAACCACCCCGTACACACACCCCGTACACAACCACCCCGTACACACAACCACCCCGTACACACAACCACCCCGTACACACAACCACCCCGTACACACAACCACCCCGTACACACAACCACCCCGTACACACAACCACCCCGTACACACAACCACCCCGTACACACAACCACCCCGTACACACAACCACCCCGTACACACAACCACCCCATACACACAACCACCCCGTACACACAACCACCCCGTACACACAACCACCCCGTACACACAACACACCCCGTACACACAACCACCCCGTACACACAACCACCCCGTACACACAACCACCCCGTACACACAACCACCCCGTACACACAACCACCCCGTACACACAACCACCCCGTACACACACCCACCCCGTACACACAACCACCCCGTACACACAACCACCCCGTACACACAACCACCCCGTACACACACCACCCCATACACACCACCCCGTACACACCCCCCGTACACACAACCACCCCGTACACCACAACCACCCCGTACACACAACCACCCCGTACACACAACCACCCCGTACACACAACCACCCCGTACACACAACCACACACAACCACCCCGTACACACAACCACCCCGTACACACACAACCACCCCGTACACACAACCACCCCGTACACACAACCACCCCGTACACAACAACCCCGTACACACAACCACCCCGTACACACAACCACCCCCGTACACACAACCACCCCGTACACACAACCACCCCGTACACACAACCACCCCGTACACCACCCCCCGTACACACACCCCGTACCACCCCGTACACACAACCACCCCGTACACACAACCACCCCGTACACACAACCACCCCGTACACACAACCACCCCGTACACACAACCACCCCCATACACACAACCACCCCGTACACAACCACCCCGTACACACAACCACCCCGTACACACAACCACCCCGTACACACAACCACCCCACACAACCACCCCGTACACACAACCACCCCGTACACACAACCCCGTACACACAACCACCCCGTAGCACAACCACCCCGTACACACACCACCCCGTACACACAACCACCCCCTACACCCACCCCGTACACACAACCACACACAACCACGCACACACCCCACCACCCCCCCGTACACACAACCACCCCGTACACACAACCACCCCGTACACACAACCACCCCGTACACACAACCACCCCGTACACACAACCACCCCGTACACACAACCACCCCCTAAGCACAACCACCCCGTACACACAACCACCCCGTACACACAACCACCCCGTACACACAACCACCCCGTACACACAACCACCCCGTACACACAACCACCCCGTACACACAACCACTCGTACACACAACACCCCGTACACACAACCACCCCGTACACACAACCACACCCGTACACACAACCCGTACCCCGTACACACACCACCACCCCGTACACACAACCACCCCGTACACACAACCACCCCGTACACACAACCACCCCGTACACACAACCACCCCGTACACACAACCACCCCGTACACACAACCACCCCCAAAACACACAACCACCCCGTACACACAACCACCCCGTACACACAACCACCCCGTACACACAACCACCCCGTAACACACAACCACCCCGTACACAACACCCCGTAAACACACCACCCCGTACACACAACCACCCCCGTCCACAACCACCACCATAAGGACAGTACGCACACAACAACCACCCCACACAACCACACACGCACACACAACCACACCGTACACACAACCACACACACACACACCACACACCCCGTACACACACCACACACACACACCACACACACAACCACACACACAACTACACACACACACACAACACACACACACACACCACACACACAACCACGTACCACAAACACAAACACCCCGTACACACACCACACTCACACACACACACCACACACACACCACACACACACACACACACCGTACACACACACACCCCACACACAACCACCCCCACCCACAACCCCCGACCGCACACACACAACCAACCCCGTACACACACACCCACACACACCACCCCAAAGCACAACCACCACCCCGTACACACAACCCAACCCTACACCACCCAACCACCCCGTACACACAACCACCCCGTACACACAACCACCCCGTACACACAACCACCCCGTACACACAACCACCCCGGTACCACAAAACCACCCGTACTCACAACACCCCCCAAGCACACCAACCGTTGACACACAACCACCCCGTACACACACCACCCCTACACACAACCCCCCGTACACCCACCCCACCCCGTACACACAACCACCCCGTAACACACCACCCCGTACACACACAACCCCATATAGCACAACCACCCCGTACACACAACCACCCCGTACCCACAACCACCCCGTACACACACACTCCCGTACACACAACCACCCCGTACACACAACCACCCCGTACACACACCACCCTTACACACAACCACCCTGCTGCACACCCCCCGTACACACAACCACCCCGTACACACACCACCCGTCCTCACAACCACCCCATAATCACAACCACCCCGTACACACAACCA
>NW_025565892.1:0-23597 GCF_020424385.1 Procambarus clarkii | reverse complement strand
ATTAATTCATGAAAACTTGGCTTATTAGGCAAATCAGGCCTTGCATAGTAGGCTGAGAAGTGAGTTCTGGCTACTAGGTACGACATATATATATATATATATATATATATATATATATATATATATATATATATATATATATATATATATATATATATATATATATATATATATATATATATATATATATATATGTCGTACCTAGTAGCCAGAACGCACTTCTCAGCCTAATATGCAAGACCAAATTTGCCTAATAAGCCAAGTTTTCCTCAATTAATATATTTTCTCTAATTTTTTTCTTATGAAATGATAAAGCTACCCATTTCATTATGTATGATGTCAATTTTTTTTTTATTGGAGTTAAAATTAACGTAGATATATGACCAAACCTAACCAACCCTACCTAACCTAACCTAACCTATCTTTATAGGTTAGGTTAGGTTAGGTAGCCGAAAAAGTTAGGTTAGGTTAGGTTAGGTAGGTTAGGTAGTCGAAAAACAATTAATTCATGAAAACTTGGCTTACTAGGCAAATCGGGCCTTGCCTAGTAGGCTGAGAAGTGCGTTCTGGCTACTAGGTACGACATATATATATATATATATATATATATATATATATATATATATATATATATATATATATATATATATATATATATATATATATATATATATATATGTCGTACCTAGTAGCCAGAACGCACTTCTCGGCCTACTATGCAAGGCCCGATTTGCCTAACAAGCCAAGTTTTTCTGAATTAATATATTTTCTCTATTTTTTTTCTTATGAAATGATAAAGCTATCCTTTTCATTATGTATGAGGTCAATTTCTTTTTATTGGAGTTAAAATTAACATAGATATATGACCGAACTTAACCAACCCTACCTAACCTAACCTAACCTATCTTTATAGGTTAGGTTAGGTTAGGTAGCCGAAAAAGTTAGGTTAGGTTGGGTTAGGTAGGTTAGGTAGTCGAAAAACAATTAATTCATGAAAATTTGGCTTATTATGCAAATCGGGCCTTGCATAGTAGGCTGAGAAGTGCGTTCTGGCTACTAGGTACGACATATATATATATATATATATATATATATATATATATATATATATATATATATATATATATATATATATATATATATATATATATATATATATATATATATATATAAAAGATTTCTTACATTCTTGAACAGATACTTGCATGCATAGCTTCTTGGGCAAGTCCTTAATCCTAATTTTAACACTCACATTCCCAGTAAGCAGCCCATATCAGCTGTCTAACTCCCAAGTACCTATTTACTGTTAGGTGAATAGGTGCATCAGGGCAAAAGAAACTGCCCATTTGTTTCAGCATCTAATAAAAATAGAACCTTGACCCTTAGGATTACAAACCCAGAGCACTGTCCACTGAGCCGTCAGGCTCTGATGTTAATTTTAATATTACTGTGAACTGGAATACATGAAATAAACTATATCAGCAGTCAAGTATAATACAACTAACAATTGAATTAATAGTGGTCCAGAACGGACATCAACGTCGTTGTATTTTCATCTTTTTGTGTGTGGTTAGGACAACATTCTTCAGCAACATTATTGTGACTCATCAGCTGTATAAAATACAACTACTTTATACAACAAATCAGTAATGTAATTGTGGAATCTAAAAACTTGTCTAAAATATATACAAGTTTTGCTTTGAATTTGAAAAACGAAGAATGAGTTTTGATTACCTTTAATAGTTGAATCTTCAGACAGTCTTCGTTTTTTCTTCATTTTCTTTAACTTAAGCTCTTGCTCCCCATTCTTTTCTTTTGCCTCACTGATGTTGATATCTTCTTGGGCATCTATATTATTTGTTGGTATCTTGTTGACACTTGATCCATTGTCCTGCATGTATGCTGAAAATTAAGAAACATGCGTAAATTTAATATGGTATCATCATTACAAAATATGTCCTCCAAAAAACTTTAATTGAAAGAAACACTGAAATGTGAAATTTGGCAGCAATGAGGAACTATGTCATTATGGGAATTTTGGTACCCATATGTAAAGGAAGTCTCATTATCTGATGATATAGACCTGATGCAAAGTAAAGTGTGTCAAAATTATTTGCACACCCTCCTCCACTATGTGATGGAGTGAAAAAAGATATGTGAATTCGGATAATTCTATAACAAATGTTCAAGATATGAGGAAATATTTCATTCAAAATGATCTGCTGCCAGAAATCTTGGTCAAATATCACCAGTTTGCTAACTGTATGTAGTAACTAAGTGATTGTAACCTATCCACCGCTGTCCACTGGATGGAGGCAGTGTGCAAGATAAACATATCAATTGTGACACTAGCTCTCCACACATGTCAGTTGCTTAATTTAAAATCTGTACTCATGGTCGGTCTCGAGCCCCTTGTCAATGTGGTGATGTGTATGGAATTATGTAATTAGGTCATCAAGATTGAAACTTGCTTAGCTAAAATGAATTGCTTGGTTCAGTCCCGGAGCCAATTAATTATGTGCCTCTGCAACCATTTCCACTACCGCTAACAACATGGATATGGGATGCATAATATATGAACTAAACTACTGTACTATGTAAATGCTTTTCATTATTGCCAACACAAAGGAACATGCAGGTTTTATGATTTTCATTGTTAGCTTATGCAAAATAATAATAATAATAATTACCAAGATAAAACAATTCGGTGAGATTATTAACATTTTTGCTTGACAGACCACTTCCTGGTAGCATGCCCTTTGTGGTATTTCTATTGCCGACCTTAAAATAGATGACAGCAACTTGATAACCACCACCTTGTAGCTTAGAGACCTTAGAGGGCCAGGTCCCAAATTTGCACAGCATAATATAACAACATACTGGAGCTAAAGATACAGAAGGAAATTAATAATAGGTGTCATAGGTACAGTCAGAGAGCAGAGTCTTAACAGTAGGGGGTTCAAGGGCTGTTTGCTAGGCTAGGCAAGGGTAGACTAGGCTTGGCTAGTGTTGGCTAGGTTATGCTAGGAAGAAGTAGGCTAGGCTGATTTACTCCACCAGTAATTGGCGGTCTGTCTAATTACAAGCTACCACAAGCTACACAAGCTTCACATAGCTTCCTGGCAATATGTTAGTAATGAATAAATAAGATATATTTACTCATTATAATGTTGATACTGAATGTACAACACGAAAAAACATAATTTTAATCTGAAAAAGTATCTTTTTATAAAGAAATTAGACGAAAATAAAGAAATGGTGACACCAAATCAAGTCGACGATCCAAGCATCGGTTAGGTTAGGTTAGGTTAGGTTAGGTTTTTGGTTTGGTTTGGTTAAGTTAGGTTAGATTTGGTTAGGTTAGATTTGGTTAGGTTATTTTTGGTAAGGTTATTTTTGGTTAGGTTAGGTTTGATTAGGTTAGGTTAGGTCAGCCTAACATATCATATTTATTCATTACTAACGTATTGCCAGGAAGCTTTGTGAAGCTTGTGTAGCTTGTGGTAATTAGACAAACCTGTAATTGGGGGGAAAGGGGGGAGGGGGGAACCTCAATATAAGCCTAATTTGTAGCTTCCTGTTCTCCGACACAGTGATTTATTTTACGTCAGGCTTTCAGCACAGCCGCATAAAAATCCCTGGTTATTTATTTATTAATATACGAGAAGGTACACTGGGGGTTAAGAGAGATAATAGGAATAATGATGATTTTACAATCTTGCCCGAAACGCTATGCGTACTAGTGGCTTTAGGTATTGTATGTACTACCTCTATCTATAAATCAAACAGAATGTTTGTACTGTAACTCTGCATCTATGTATATATTTTTCCTAAATAAATTATTATTATTATTGTAAAGCCACTAGCACGCATAGCGTTTCGGGCAAAGATCCCGTACCCAGAAGCTGGGTATCTTTAGGTGCCCTGTGACTACTCTTATGACATTCCCTAACTCTTATGACATTCCCTAACAGTATTGTTAAACTAATAACAATGAACAGTAGTTCAATATTACCGGAATAATCCAACTCATGTGGCCATGTTTTTGTTGTGAAGCTCGGTCGTTCAGTTCGTATACGAGCATACCTTCTTACGAAGGTTAGAGTCTTAAAAATGTCTTACCATTGCTAAGAAATCATAAGATATAATTATTTACAATAATACACTGGTTGTTTTTGTTGATTTAGGGGCGATGACATGAGTAAACTGGTTATGTTGTGTTGATTTAGGGGCAACGAACTGTGGTTATTAGACTATGTTTTGTACAAAAGCAAAAAACAAGATGTAATTCTTTTAATTATAACAATAATAACGACAAAAAGTTAATAATTAATGTACTTGTTAAGCAAAATTCGCAATATTTTAGTTTTCTTTAGGAAAAAAAAATAAAAGACATCTGGAAAAAGATCTGCAGACTATGTCTTACATTTTATTCCGTTATTTACACTAAAAGAACAATTAAACGTACACTATCGCCCGTGCCTGATGCACGAGCACCAGGCACGGGCACCGGGAGCATCCCAGACACTGCCTTAATCGACTGAGATTAAGGCAGTGTTATTTTCATTCCTTTAGAACAAGGAAATCTCATTCTTAAACTGTATAATATGAGCTGCGCAATAATTTTTTGCTGATCTTCAATAAAGAAATTCTGGAGGGCTTGTGCAAGGATTAGGATGAGTTAGCCTAGTTTTTACTGTATATCCGTTTCTGGGTACTCAAGGGTGACACTGGCGGGCAACACGAGAATAAATATTTGTATAAATTCCAATTTCGATCAGATCTACTTGGGGATAGTTTACAAATGTTCGCCATAAAATTTACGTTTTCTCTAATAGCCGAAGAGCTTATTTGAGAAAACAGTATGGCATTGAATCAGCGTGGTAAAACAGTTGTATTATTGACACGACGAGTATAATCGACGTAGTTTTTATATATGTTGCCGGTCGAGCACATCCTTATGTGACGTTTTATACTTATGTTCTTCTAGAACATTCTATTGCGAACACATTGGTACAAAAATGAAATACGTACATCGAAAACTAATGTCAGAACAGTGAGAAGAGTATACACTTTTAAATATGGCCGCTCGATCGCCGATACACTAATTTCATTTGGGGAAATTTATTTTTTCATACGCCGTTTCGCGACAATTATTTATAACTGATATAAATGTTGCAAAAGAAGTTTAGGATTAAGTAACATATTACACATTAAAAAAAATGAATACATTAATACCTAAACAGTTTGTAAATACAGTGATAAATTGTGCCAAACATTACACAATATTATTTACTAAGAAGCGTATGACAACCCAAAACGGCATGATTTCACAGGATTTTTAATAGTTGTCAAAAAACTCTGATTTTAATTATCAAGTATTTGTCACAATGTATTTTATATAATTATGAGGCTTTGGAACGACCAAATTGTTCTGTATTATAAAAGCATAATGCTAAATTTCTATATACATAACAGTAAAATAATGACCACCTACATTTAAAGATAACTAGGAAATAGTAACTGGAAACTTTATTTGAACGAAAATTCAATACCAAATTTCTTAGATGTTTTTCTTAATATAAAGATCAACAGTAACGAATCATATTCATTATGGACAAATTAACAAAAAAAAACATAATTTTCATTGAGGACCATGTATTAGAGCATACTTAATCACTTTTATATTAAAAGTATTGTGTTTTTTGAAACATTGGGGTTGTAAACAAACAGAACGGCCTACCCGAAAAGTCGTAACATAAAAAGTTGTACATGTTTGCTAATTTATTATTTGATAAATGATTATTACTAATTTACTACGACTATAAAGGTTTCCCATTAGTTAAATTACTGTAGTGTGACTAAATGCTACTACAAAACATATATAAATCCTGGGAAAGTCACAATGACCAGCGACATTAAAGCATAAAAGACTAAATAGTAACAGGAAACTGTCGGCGAACGAAAAATTCATTTCCAAATTTATTAGATGTTTTCCTAAATATAAAGATCGATGGGCTGGAATTTTCTGGATTATGGCCTAATTAAGGCAAAAATATATGTATTTTTACTTGAAGAACATATATCAGAGCATAGTCAGTGAGTTATAGAATAATAAGAGTGTGGTATTTCATTGTATAACAAGAGATAGTCCATGGAAGCGAAAATAGACGTAGTTTAAGACAAAATAACGTCCAAAAACAGCCGTAGAGTCAAACGGCAACTGTTGACGTTCTTTTTAAGAGGACAGGTTGATCAAAAACCCTACCGACCTTGAAGATTTGGTCTGGGAAGCTTACAAGAGGAAATATCCTTACGATTTTTTCCCGGAGAAGTACACTTCTCACGTTGTTCCTCGCAAATGATTTCTGTGTATTCTATGTTTCCTGTTGTATGCGTGGTTGTTGGGTGCGGATGGGGTGTGTGTGTGAGTGGGTGGGGTGGGATTTGTTTCCTGGTTCCTGCGTGCTCTGGTTTGTGTTGTAGGTTTTCTTTGTATGGCTGGAGGGTGGGTGTGCGGTTCCTCTGCGTTTGTGTGTTTGGTTGTGGATGTCGTGTGCGCTTGTTTATGTCATATTGTGTGCCCTTCAGGCTGTTGGCGTGTTCCAGCCAGGGGTTGTGCTCTTTGTTCTGTTTTGCCATTTTGTTTTGCCTCCCGTTTGTTATGGCAGATCTGTTTCCTTTATTGCTATTATTCTTATTATTGTATGTTTCTCGTTTTGTGTTAGTGCCTCTCTGTCTGTGTTTGAGGTGTTAGTAGGCTTGTTTTGTGTGCATTTTGTTCTGGGGTTTTCCCCTATGTTTGTCTTCCGCTGTGTTTATATTTGTGTTATGTTTGTATATGCATTTTTGTTTTGTGGTCAGCCCTTCTGGCTGGTCTTCTCTTGATTTGCTCCTTTGTCCGTGCACATATGTGTTCTTTGTGCTTTGTACCTTTGTTCTATGTTGTATTTGTTTCTTCTTTTATTGTAACATATATCCATGCTTGCATGTAAAAATAAAAATAATAATAATAAAAAACTGCTATGTTCTGAGTAAATCCCTCAATTGATGGGAAGCAGGATACAGGATTAAGCTTCCCATGAAACTCTATCCCCAATTATATGGAAAGTGTCGTGACGCTGAACCCCGGTTCATTCCGAACACAGCGATTACACAACACATAACACCTTGCCTCAGCAACCGTTACTACCACCGTGTACTCCTACACACACCAGACCCTTGAGGCGTACCACTAGGTTTGTACTGGAACACAATGAATGAACATATGGAAGGTATTTAAAGGCCGTCGGGTTTTGTCATTTAATTACAAGAATAGACTCTGACAAATAATAACATATTAACATACTCTATTAGGTTAATACACTTCCAATACCCATAGACCACTTGACCTCCGCGATCACCACCCACACTCGTAACTTCCGCCTAAGTCCCTAATACGGAATGATTACTACAACGCTCCACACCCGGTTAGTCTTTCATTCAATACTCACATACTGCAGACTTAACTTGGTCACTAAGATCACATCAGGTTCTCGCATAGCTGTCTGCTACACTTCGTTTCTGCCGCAAACGGAAATCCAGAGGACTTCTCAGTTCAACTCCCACAATCAGACTGACTCCAGTCAGACATCTACCTCAACCATTTCACCCCACCTCTCAAGGCAGGTATAATCCGATTAACCTTATCCCTAGAATCGGTAATCTTGTTCCTAGAAGCCTGACGAAGAATAATTCCTCTTTCCAGGAATTATTAATTTGGCTAAACAGCTTCGGTCATAATCCATTGACCTTTCTTAGATATGTGATCCATAGTCTGTCTACTTAACATGTACTTCCAATCATCATTCGTTAAGTGTTGTAGTAATGATTCTCTAGCTAATAATTCCTACTAACTTGTGGATTACAACACCACTCCCCTCCTTAAACACGCATATGTCCCCATATGCATCATTGCAATGGTTCCATTAGTGCAAGGACCTGGAGGATGCACCCACCATATGTGTACAACTAAAAAATCATCCAATAAGTTCATCATACACATGATGAAATAAATTTAAATTTTCCCCGACATGACTCACAACACTTCGCCAACATATACATTATATTCACATCATAGCACAGGTAAAATAGTCTGTAATAATTTTTCCCATCTCCAACAATGCACATATACCTAAACTGCTGACATATAATTACATACAAACATAACCATAAAATTACATGGACCAGAATGCTGGCACTTAAACAGAAATGACACTAGTCATTAATATATACACAACACATATATATCTAAGGTTCTTCATCCTTAGTAACAAGTTAATAATAATTTAACATCTTGCCCTGTACTGTTGACATAAGGGCTTACAATGATCACACAATGTTCCACTGGCCTCCTCCACAATTGGCAGCATCACTTCTCTTGTTTTCGTGCCCCATGGTTGCTAGGTCATAGATCCTCCATGACCCAGACAAAACCCAGGCTGTCCAGCCTGGTGAATGTTGTCAATGTCCCATCGTTGCTCTGAGCTAACTTGATCCTGGCCTCCAGAGCAACGGAGATTCCTACCCCAGGGGTCATGTTCCCTCGGGTCTGTGCTGACGTCTCGTTCCAGGGCACCAATCCTAGAACGCTGTAGATACCTCATAGCTCTCTGGTCATCCTTCCTTGCTGTGCTCACCACAGCTGTAGCACATTACTCTAGGCTCATCTGCCCATAGTGTGTCCACCTGTATTCACACCTTCCCGACCGCTGTTCCTGTAAAATATTCCCTCGGAGCCCCCTGGCTCGATCCCATTATTACATGACACCCCCTCGGCTCCTTACTCTCTCCCCGTATATAGCCTGAGCGCCGCGCAAAACCATTGCAGCTGGCCCTTATCGCTGCTTTGATGTCAGGGGGCGAATTTCGCCTATAACGTCACGTTGGCTTCACTTCCTCCCCCCTTTTTTTCTAGAATTACTGAGTGTAGCCTCATGGCTTCCCTTCTACTCTACCTGAAGCTCTGTGACATGATCCCGGGGGACCTTCTCAAGCCTAACACTCAGTAATGGTGCCGATGAGGTAATATACAGTATATACATGCACATACATTATCACAATAAATACCTCATTAAAATCATTTCACAACGAATGTCACTAGAGCATCATACTGCCACTGGCTCGCCTCTAGCGAGATTCCTGTAACAACTTAAGAAGAAATTAGTATATCTTATATATCTTATATAGTATATTATATAGTATATTACTATATATCTATAGTATATAGATTAGTATATCTTATATTACTAAGAAATTAGTATATCTACTCGGCTCGCCCACTGCAACCACCAACACCTGAAATTTTGAAATTCTACCTTGTAATCTTATTCATAAGACTTACCCACTCCGACATAATTAACGAAAATTTTAATGAGAATAATGAATTTTTATTAGTCTTTTATGAGTTTTGCTAGATATATCGACTTGGCTCGCCTACTGCAGCCACCAACTCCTGCAATTATTCACATTTCATCTTATCCATACGACTTACCCACTCCGACACACCATCACTTCTGGTCATCCCAACCACTGATGACCTCAATATAACGCCACACATCCCTACAACCACTTCCTGCGTCCTAACGCACCGACCTTGCTACGCCGATACTCACCTTACCGACTACTACCTGGCGCCCCTGCTCCACCATATACTCCACAACACCACACTCCATGCCAGGCGTCCAAACGCCACTACACTACACCACCCAGTTGCGTCCCCAACGCTCTCAACACAACACCCGGCGTCCCCAACGCTCTCAACACAACACACGGCGTCCCCAACGCCCTCAACACAACACACGGCGTCCCCAACGCCCTCAACACAACACACGGCGTCCCCAACGCCCTCAACACAACACCCGGCGTCCCCAACGCCCTCAACACAACACACACCCGGCGTCCCCAACGCCCTCAACACAACACACGGCGTCCCCAACGCCCTCAACACAACACACGGCGTCCCCAACGCCAACGGCGTCCCCAACACAACACAACACACGGCGTACCCAACGCCCTCAACACAACACACGGCGTCCCCAACGCCCTCAACACAATACACGGCGTCCCCAACACACCACACGGCGTCCCCAACGCCATCAACACAACACACACGGCGTCCCAACGCCCTCAACACAACACCCGGCGTCCCCAACGCCCTCAACACAACACACGGCGTCCCCAACGCCCTCAACACAACACACGGCGTCCCCAACGCCCTCAACACAACACACGGCGTCCCCAACGCCCTCAACACAACACACGGCGTCCCCAACGCCCTCAACACAACACCCGGCGTCCCCAACGCCCTCAACACAACACCCGGCGTCCCCAACGCCCTCAACACAACACACGGCGTCCCCAACGCCCTCAACACAACACACGGCGTCCCCAACGCCATCAACACAACACACACGGCGTCCCCAACGCCATCAACACAACACACGGCGTTCCCAACGCCATCAACACAACACACACGGCGTCCCCCAACACCATTACCACCACAGGCATATGCCTTGCGCCAGAGCGCATCAAAACACCACGAAACGTCACCACCAATAAATAACCAGACGCCACACACACTCCCTTTTCTCTCGTAATCCGTTAATTACCTGACCAACACTCGTCAGGCATAATTTCTTGTGTAGTGGCCACCCGCCACACTCTACCACCTGCGTTAACATACTTCAACGCTAATGTCTACAATACACCCGGTGTTACAACAACCAGTAACGCTACACATGCTACACCTTGGCACTACAATCCCAACAATGTCATGCACTATACTACATCCATAATATCAACAGTCAAAACATGCACATTACACTACAGTAAACTAGTCATTACGCTGTCGTCTAATACGCCACTACACATGCATTACACTACTCACTCTCGTCCTTCCGCCAATATACAATCATTCACTACACTTGGCGTCCAAACGCCAGTACACACTGCGTCGCCACCTCTGGACGCCACACACCCCCACCGACGGGACACGCTCTCCGTGTCCCAGGTAACACTCTCCATAATGCTACCTGCACCCACAAAAAAATCTCCATGGACCTCTCCACGGTACACAAGACATCGAACCCCAGACGTCAAATTACGCGTCGCTCGCTATGCCTTGCAGTTCACAATTCACTTCGCCTATTTTCTGTATCGATGTAACGCCTGAAATCGCTCAAATCTTTACGTAATATTTAATAATATTTAAAATATTCGATCTACACTTTACATGATATTTAATTAACTTCAAATTAAGTAGATTTCACGATTGATTTGTCCTTAGCAACGGTTTCTCACTATTACCACCATACCGACGATATAAATCAAGCTCCAAGGTACGGCTCGCTCGGCCCACCCATTGCTTGGCCCGCACATGGCCCACGCTGGCCCACATTCACCCGCGCTAGTTTTACTCGCCCCTCTGTATAATCCGCACTACGAACACTGCACTTGTTTTGCCTCCCGATGAATCAGTGGTCCAGACTTGCATCTTTGCCGTCTCTTGTTGCAGGAATCTGGAAAGAAAGAAATAAACCCCACATGTGCCCCACAATGGCCTAGTCCCTTTAATTAACTAACACCTCTGACCTGGTCTCACCTGACCCTTCTTTCCTCCGTCTAGTAACCACCATTCTCACCACAACCCGACGTCTACCATTTCCCGAACATTCCCTCACCAACTAAACCAGAAACACACTTCCTTCATCTCGCAAAGTGTTCCAAAACCTGTTTGCGCTGCCACCAAATATGTCGTGACGCTGAACCCCGGTTCATTCCGAACACAGCGATTACACAACACATAACATCTTGCCTCAGCAACCGTTACTACCACCTATACTCCTACACACACCAGACCCTTGAGGCGTACCACTCGGTTTGTACTGGAACACAATGAATGAACATATGGAAGGTATTTAAAGGCCGTCGGGTTTTGTCATTTAATTACAAAGAATAGACTCTGACAAATAAATACATATGAACATACTCTATTAGGTCAATACACTTCCAATACCCATTGACCACTTGACCTCCGCGATCACCACCCACACTCGTAACTTCCGCCTAAGTCCCTAATACGGAATGATTACTACAACGCTCCACACCCGGTTAGTCTTTCATTCAATACTCACATACTGCAGACTTAACTTGGTCACTAAGATCACATTAGGCTCTCGCATAGCTGTCTGCTACACTTCGCTGCTGCCGCAAACGGGGATCCAAAGGACTTCTCAGTTCAACTCCAACAATCAGACTGGCTCCAATCAGCCATCTACCTCAACCATTTCACCCCGCCTCTCAAGGAAGGTATAATCCGATTAACCTTATCCCTAGAAGTAGTAATCTTGTTCCTAGAAGCCTGAAGAAGAATAATTCCTCTTTCCAGGAATTATTAATTTGGCTAAACAGCTTCGGTCTTAATCCATTGACCTTTCTTAGATATGTGATCCATAGTCTGTCTGCTTAACATGTACTTCCAATCATCATTCGTTAAGTGTTGTAGTAATGATCCTCTAGCTAATAATTCCTACTAACTTGTGGATTACAACAAACAGCCGTTCTGATGTTAGCCAGCCTCGCATATGCCGCAGACGTTATTCTCTTTATGTGGGCTTCAGGAGACAGGTTTGGTGTGATATCAACTCCTAGATCTTTCTCTCTGTCTGTTTCATTAAGTACTTCATCTCCTATTCTGTATCCTGTGCCTGGCCTCCTGTTTCCACTGCCTAGTTTCATTACTTTGCATTTACTCGGGTTGAACTTGAACCATTTGTTGGACCATTCACTCAGTCTATCCAGGTCATCTTGTAGCCTCCTACTATCATCCTCTGTTTCAATCCTCCTCATAATTTTTGCATCGTCGGCAAACATTGAGAGGAACGAATCTATACCCTCTGGGAGATCATTTACATATACCAGAAACAGTTTAGGTCCAAGGACTGACCCCTGCGGGACTCCACTTGTGACGTCTCGCCAATCTGAGACCTCACCCGTCACACAGACTCGTTGTCTCCTGTTGCTTAGGTATTCCTCTATCCACCGGAGTACCTTCCCTTTCACTCCAGCCTGCATCTCCAACTTTCGCACTAGCCTCTTGTGTGGCACTGTATCAAAGGCTTTCTGACAATCCAAAAATATGCAGTCTGCCCACCCTTCTCTTTCTTGCCTTATTTTTGTTGCCTGGTCGTAGAATTCAAGTAACCCTGTGAGGCAGGACCTGTTGTGTGTGTGTGTGTGTGTGTGTGTGTGTGTGTGTGTGTGTGTGTGTGTGTGTGTGTGTGTCACCTAGTTGTGTTTGCGGGGTGTGTACTCACCTAGTTGAGCTCTGGCTCTTTGGTCCCGCCTCTCAACCGTCAATCAACAGGTGTACAGGTTCCTGAGCCTATTGGGCTCTATCATATCTACACTTGAAACTGTGTATGGAGTCAGCCTCCACCACATCACTTCCTAATGCATTCCATTTGTCAACCACTCTGACACTAAAATAGTTCTTTCTAATATCTCTGTGGCTCATTTGGGCGCTCAGTTTCCACCTGTGTCCCCTAGTTGTGTGTGTGTGTGTGTGTGTGTGTGTGTGTGTGTGTGTGTGTGTGTGTGTGTGTGTGTGTGTGTGTACTCACCTAGTTGTGTCTGCAGGATCGAGCATTGACTCTTGGATCCCGCCTTTCGAGCATCGGTTGTTTACAGCAATGACTCCTGTCCCATTTCCCTATCATACCTGGTTTTAAAATTATGAATAGTATTTGCTTCTACAACCTGTTCCTGAAGTGCATTCCATTTTCTCACTACTCTCACGCTAAAAGAAAACTTCCTAACATCTCTGTGACTCATCTGAGTTTCAAGCTTCCATCCATGTCCCCTCGTTCTGTTACTATTCCGTGTGAACATTTCGTCAATGTCCACTCTGTCAATCTCTCTGAGTATTTTATACGTTCCTATCATGTCCCCCCTCTCCCTTCTTCTTTCTAGTGTCGTAAGGCACAGTTCCCTCAGGCGCTCCTCATACCCCATCCCTCGTAGCTCTGGGACGAGTCTCGTTGCAAACCTCTGAACCTTTTCCAGTTTCATTATATGCTTCTTCAAATGGGTACTCCATGATGAGGCAGCATACTCTAAGACTGGCCTCGCGTAGGCAGTGTAAAGCGCCCTAAATGCCTCCTTACTTAGGTTTCTGAATGATGTTCTAACTTTTGCCAGTGTAGAGTCTGCTGCTGTCGTTATCCTATTTATATGTTCCTCAGGAAATAGATTAGGTGTTACGTCCACACCCAGGTCTCTTTCGCGCGTCGTCACAGGTAGGCTGTTCCCCTTCTTTGTGTACAGTCCCTTTGGTCTCCTATCTCCTAGTCCCATTTCCATAACTTTACATTTGCTGGTGTTGAATTCCAGTAGCCATTTCTCTGACCATCTCTGCAACCTGTTCAGGTCCTCTTGGAGGATCCTGCAATCCTCATCTGTCACAACTCTTCTCATCAACTTTGCGTCATCCGCAAACATCGACATGTAGGACTCTACGCCTGTAAACATGTCGTTAACATATACAAGAAATAGAATTGGTCCCAGCACCGATCCTTGTGGTACTCCACTTGTTACTGTTCGCCAGTCCGACTTCTCGCCCCTTACCGTAACTCTTTGGCTCCTTCCTGTTAGGTAGTTCCTTATCCATGCTAGGACCTTTCTCCCCACCCCCGCCTGCCTCTTGTCGGGGTTCACCTTAAGAGGGTGAGCAACAGTATACAAGATATCCTCTCAACGGTCACACTATTAGCGATGACCGTTACTCTCCGTAGCCCTGCGGGTCTTCATGCAATCCATCCTCGCGGCGCCACTGTACGCCAGGAGAGTACTCCAGTCGATCCCCAACCGGCCTTAGTAGTTAGAGATGAGTGGAGACACAGTTTGCTCTCTCCACTGTGTGCCCGCCCCGACAAAGGGCTCTAATACTATCTGCAAGGTCGCCAACTGGTGTTTCCTGTGTCCAGTAACACGGCAGTGGTTTGGTGAAATTGTGATAACAGTGGTAAGAGCACACTAAATACATCTAATATCAGGCAGGTATGTATTAATTATAAATTGTTTTTCTACAATTATTTTCTTCCAAATGTAAAACAAATAGTTTTTACATGTTTAAATATAAAATTTATGGTTTTTTTTGTAAAATTCATTAATAAATTGTGAATGATATATATTGGCTGAGTGAAACCTTTATAATCCATTTAGTTATAATTTGAACAGAAAAAAGTATTTTTCCAAATTTTCTAAAAATTGCTCTTTTTAACACAATTTGACTCCTTATACATTCCACTAAACACTATATCATGTTTAAATATATAATTTATGTATTATTCTCTAAAATAATTTATATAAATTATATAAGTTGCTGGAAAGTGGTGTTAAGGATTTTGAAAACATTTTGTTGTGTTAATATGTTCTTATTAACTATGTCTCAAGTTCACAGTTTATCAAACAAGAATATTAACATTCGTCAACTCTTAAAATCTTATATGTTATCTTGCTGGTGCAAAAAAGGGTGAATCTTTAGGAACAGCTATAGTATCTATATATCACAAATGGTGTTTTCCCTAACTCAAACAATGTAGGGTTTATTATTCTACACATATTTCTAATGACTCTTAGATGTTTACATTCTCTGAAGTATAATTGTGAAAGCTGTGTCCATCACTCTCAACACAGATTCTTAAACTCGTCTCTGCAGGTTCAACTATATAATTAGTTTCCATTTTGAATTTCCATGGACATTTGTATCCAAAATGAAACCAATGTGGTTTCCTTCAGCGCCTTCAGCCAGCACATTTGCTCATTCATTTCCACAGATTCCAACAAGGTAGGGGATTTACAGAAATTTGTATATTCATATTGTTATATATTAAAAATATGAATGCAGTTCAATATGATAAGACAAATACATGAGTTTATGATAAATTCGTTTTCTGTGATATACCATTGATATGCTCTTTTTTTCTTTAAACGGCAGACTAAACTAAAGTGCTCACATCAACAGATTTGATGTATAAATGGTCAACGCTCAACAGAGTTAGTATAAATGTATTAGTATAAATCTTACTTGTCTCATTGTTAATTCACATTCAATGTCAACTTGTGGTTTTGATGTGGCACGTTTGGCCAAGACACCCCATACCCATCTTGTGGGCGGTTGTGGAAAGGGTTACAGAGGCACATAATGGGCTCAGGGACTGAACCCCACAATTCATTTAGCTAAGCAAGTTACAATCTTGATGAGCTAGTTACAAAATTCAATATAAGTCATCACATCAACAATGGGTTCGAGATCGACCTCAAGTACAGGTTCTAAATTAAGCAACTGACATATGTGGAGAGCTAGTATCAAAATTTATATGTTTGTCCTGCACACCGTCCCCCATCCAGTGGGCAGCGGTGGATAGGTTACAATCACTTAGTTGTTATCTACAGTTAGCAAACTGGGGATATTTGGCTAAAATTTCTGGTAGCAGATCATTTTGAATGAAATATTGACACATCGCTGGAACATTGGTTATAGAATTGTCTCTAAATTCATGTATCTTTTCGCACTCCATCACATAGTGACGGAGGGTGTGCGAATAATTTTGTTGACACAGTTTACATTTGGTCAGGTCTACATCAGCAGATAATGAGAATTCCCAGAGATACTTGTAACCGAGTCTAAGCCGAGCAGTAGTAACATCTAGAAGTCTGCTGATTTTATTGGATGATCCATAGATGTGTGGCTCCTCTTGTATGATATGTATGATAGATGGAATTACTAGTTCCAGTTTCTAGGCAGGCGATGAGTACTCACAATAACCTTAATTAAGCGTCAAAACAAAAATGTGTATACTCTTTTTACTCTCCTGACCTTAGTTCTCGAGCTATGTATTTCATTTTGGTACCAACGTGTTCGCAATAACATTCTCTAGAAGAAAATCAGCAAAAACGGTCACCAAAAGTTATATGAATACCAGCACCCAATAAATACCTACGTAGATGACTCGCCGTGAGTGCCCAAGAGCAACAAAATGTTTTTACTCTTGGGATTGTTATCACTTCCACACTTGTCCTACAGCGTTAATTTTGGTATCAATGTACTCGCAATGAAATTCCCAACACGGTGATATGAATATAAACGTAGAATAATGGTCGCTGCCCACCCGCAAGAGTGTGGGAAGTGGCGGAACTGTTACCCAGTATTGGTGACAAGACGACACATGGGCGATACAGTGCTTTGAAAGTTTATAATTATATCACTGTCCTGACATTATTATTGTATGTACGTCATTCATTTTTGTGCCAATGTTTTCGCAATAGAATGTTCTATGAGCCCGTAGGTAAAAAAGAGCAACAAAGCGTAAGATAGAATAGCACCATATATAAAACAACGCTGGTACATATCAGTGAGCGTCAAACACACACGAAATGTGTGTGTTTGATGGTGGTCAAACGATGTTTGATGTGTTTGATCAGGTGATGTCCTGATCCGCATAATTAAAGTATGAATTATGTTGAGAAAAAATAAGAAAAAAGGGAAAAAACAGGGGTGGGAGAAACATGACAGAAAAAGAGTAAAAATACAATTTGGTCAACAAAACAGCATTGTTTAAAATAAAAGATATGGATTGACATTTTGGGGGTTAGGTTGGTAGGTTACATTGAGTTAATTAGGTAGTACTTAGTGTTTATCTGTTATAGATAGGAGCTGCCTGGTATGGGCCAATAGGCCTTCTGCAGTTACCTTTGTTTTTATGTTTTTGCCCTGTAACCTAAATGGTTAGAGAGGCACATATATGGGCTTAGGGACTGAACCCCACACTACATTTAGCTAAGCTGGTTACAATCTTGATGATATAGTTACAAAATTCTGTATAAGTCGTCACATTATCAATGGGTTCGAGATCAACCACAATTTCCTGAATAGATATAACAAAGGGGATATTAATAGGGTATTAAAATTGTCAACACAAGATAGAACACGAAACAATGGGTATAAATTGGATAAGTTTAGATTTAGGAAAGACTTGGGTAAATACAGGGTCAGTAACAGGGTTGTTGATTTGTGGAATTTTTCTTAACTTATAAATTTATCTTTATTTATCTTAAACTGGTTGGGAGAGGTACAGTTTTTAACATAATTGGGAAGGTCATTCCACATTCGAGGTCTCTTGATTTGTAAAGCATTTCTAGTTTGACTAAGTCGTACTCTTGGAATATCAAATAGGTATTTGTTTCTGGTGTGGTGCTCATGGGATCTGTTACAACCTTCTAGGAAGCTTTTAAGGTCAGGATTGACATTACAGTGCAGCGTTTTATATATATAAAATACACATGAGAGTATGTGCAGGGACTTAATATCTAACATATTCAGAGATTTGAGTAAGGGGTCCATATATACTGCCCGGTTGCCTGAAATGCTATATAGGCCTACTATAGTGGCTTTAGGTATTGTATGCACTAGCTCTATCTATAAATCCAACATTATGTTTGTAAATCAACTATGTATGTATGAAAAAAAATGACTAATACGTTCGGCGAATGACTTTGACTTCAACTTCACTTTGACTTCGTTCATGTCATCGTATTTTCCGTAATATATAAAGGTTATGACAATGCAATTATATTATTGTGTGCAAATAAGTTTGAAATTTCATGTACCCTAAAAATATTAAAATAAAGAATAAGAATAATTAAATAATTGTTGTAGTAAATTGTCACACGTTCATCATACGCAAACGAACACACAGTTTGGAGCGTCAGTACAAGACCGCCGCCATTTTAAAACACGGCTTCGAATGTAAGTAATGTTTTTCTCGTACTAACACTGTGTTATACAATAGATTTGGTCTTGAATTCACAAATTTAGTTGTTACATCTGACAGAGTATGTTAGACGGTGTAATGCTGGTCCATGTTAACGTATTTGTGGGCTTGGTTGGTTTAAATGTGGAGGCGAGGCCTGGCAGTGCTGGTGTATGTGGAGGCGAGGCGAGGCCTGGCAGTGCTGGTGTATGTGGAGGCGAGGCCTGGCTGTGCTGGTGAGTATGTGGAGGCGAGGCCTGGCAGTGCTGGTGTATGTGGAGGCGAGGCCTGGCTGTGCTAGTGTGTATGTGGAGGCGAGGCCTGGCTGTGCTAGTGTGTATGTGGAGGCGAGGCCTGGCAGTGCTGGTGTATGTGGAGGCGAGGCCTGGCTGTGCTAGTGTGTATGTGGAGGCGAGGCCTGGCAGTGCTGGTGTATGTGGAGGCGAGGCCTGGCTGTGCTAGTGTGTATGTGGAGGCGAGGCCTGGCTGTGCTAGTGTGTATGTGGAGGCGAGGCATGTACAACACTCCCCAATAGGAAGAAAACCCACTGGGTTCTAGGCTAGGTTAGGCTTATCTGTAATAATTGAATTAAGCCTAGCAAAGCCTAGAACCTAGTTCAGTAATTTAAAAAATGTTGTAACTTGAAAAATGCCATTCAATACATTACACAATTTAAATATTTTCAGGCAATCAACACAACCCTCATGTTGGCTAACCCTCTCTCATGTTGGTCAATAATTTAATTATTTTTTATGGAGTAATCTTTGCTGTTGAAATGTAGTCTTTTTGAGACTACATTTCAAATGTAGTGTGTGTGGAGGCGTGTATGTTAGGTATTACCTAATATACACGGTGTAATATATCTATCTGTGTGAAATAGATTAAATCCATTTATTTGATATTCAGCTAATAGTTCTGTATTTTCTACATTCATCCATGTTTTGGTAAGTGCAATAATATGTATTGTTTCATTGCAGATTAGAGATTCAAGATAGTTCTAGATTTCCGAAGTACTGAAACGCGCGCCATACAGGCTTGGTGGATCTAGGTGCAAGGTAAAATTATTTACATTTACTTTTGTATTTATGTTTTGTATTTATATGCATATATGCATTTATATGCATTATTCTATAGAATAATAGATCTCGTAATAATTTTGCAAAAATAGTGGCATTTACTATTTTTAAAAGATTATTAAAAAATTTACTGATATGGTGCATTCGGAAGGGCGAAGAGGGAGAACGGCCTGTTGACATAGCTCGGGTGCAGGGGGGGGGGGGTTGTGTAAAAGCCTAGTTTGTGCCTCGGAGAGGCTATGGGATCCAGTAAGTTCAGTAGAACTTCGGTTTCAACCCTTTTACCCTGTTGTAGCTCAGTCGATTAAGGCAGTGTCTGGGATGCTCCCGGACGCAGGTTCGAATCCTCGTCACGGCCCTTGTGGATTTGTTCATTTGATGCATCACGTTATTGTGATCTGTGTGTGTAATTCTTCACTTGCTACAGCAACAGGAATGTGTGTGTATGTATTTGTGTTGTTGAATATGACCGAAAGTGTAAGATTAATGATTCTAACACAAATCGTCTGAATATTTGTTTTTCTTCACTGTCGAGAGTAGTTAAAAAAATTTACTCGAGTTTATTTTCACACTTTATTTATGGTCCTTAAGTCCCTCTCCTTAATGCTGCTGCTGTTTCTCGCATCTTTGCATCGCTTGTATGTTTGGGGGTTTGGCCTCTTGCTATATATTGATTCCATTTGTGTGTGTTTGGGTCTCAGGCCCTCTCGCAATTTCTGTTGAACAAACCCCTTTTCCTAGTTCTGCATCTCTCCTTTGGTACAAATTTTGTTGTGCTTTTATCATATATTTCACAAAACTTGACATACATTTCATTTACTTCATGTCCTATCAGCAAGTGTTTGTCAAATTCTTTAAGGAAAGTTTATCATCCTGATTGCAGATCTCTAGCGATATTATGTCAACTTCTTGTGGATTCGCAATCATTATTTAATTTACCTTTAGGTGTTCTTTCACCAGCACAGCAACACTGTACCTCTCCCAACCAGTTTAAGATAAAAACTAAGTACTAACTAATTAACTCAATGTAACCTACCTTACCCCCAAAATGACAACCCATGTCTTCTATTTTAAACAATGCTGTTTTGTTGACCAAATTGTATTTTTGTTTTTTTCTGCAATGTTTCCCCCCCCCCACCACTCTACCACCACATTGAGTTTAGTAGCTCTGTGCACGTCAGGTGCTGTTTAATATACAGACCTACTCCTCCATTTGACCTAGTTTCTCTATCACATCTATATCACTTTGTGCTTTAGCCCTGGTGGAGCTTGGTCCACCAGGCTGTTGTTTGGAGTGGCCCGCAGATCCACATACAGTCTGCATATGATATACAGTCTGTTGATCAATTAAACTACAGTAGTTAGTTTTTATCATCCGAATGCACCAATATGTGTTCATTCTTCCCAGATGAAGGAACTAGGTAATATTCATCATCTGAATGCACCATCTGATGCTTTAACACACTCATGATACACGAGAGGTTTAAAAAACTTTTAAAACTTTTAAAACTTTTTGACCTATGTATTTAAAAGCAATTCTAAAGTTAAAAAGTGTAGCATAGGCCCCTCGCAGAATGTTCTTAATATGATCCTCAGGTTATAGTTTTCTATCTAAAACCACCCCTAGATCTCTTTCTTGATCAGAATTCTTTATAGATCTCAGTGGCTCGATCATAGAAACTGCTCTAAATCCTTGTTGGCCTGGATTGTGGAGGTCATTGGTCTCTATAAAACTAGTAATCTGACTCCTGATCACTCTCAAATAATTTTATTATGTGGGATGTTAGTGCAACTGGTCTATAATTCTTTGCCAATGCTTGTGTTGTGTTGTGTTGTTTTGGTAGTGATGTGCAATGTGTTGTTTTGGTAGTGATTCGTCCAGTTCTGGTAGTAGTGCGGTTGTTGTGTAGTGTAGTACTTGTGTGCTTGTTAATGACTTGTATTCCAGTCTTGTGGGTATCTCCTTTCCCCTACGGGCCAACTGCTTTGTTCTTACCTAGCATTTTGCTTTGTTTGGGTATGAATGTTTGTGTGCCGTATATTTTGCAAAATTTGCCATATATCTCATTATTTACTCCTCTGCCTAGCAACAAGTCTGTCTAATTATACTCATTAACTGTTTTTCAAAGTTCCCCATAGTGTCCTTTAATGAAATCGAGTTCATGAACCGTTTCAATGTTCTTATTTTCTTCTAGATTATATCTTAAAGTATATTTAAATGTTATTGTTATTATTGTTATTAAATGTTATTGTGACATTGCATTGCAATTGAGCTATGTTGTTTACCATACCGTTCATTTCGTGAGTATAAGTATAGATGCCACACTTGTGACAGGTAAAACCATGCCTTTTTTGAAAAACAGCACCGTCTGTTGCACGTAAGAGCAACCCACACTATATTATGTTGCGATATTATTTCAATATTTCCGATTGTATTGATAATTTGAATTTTCATAGATTTCAATTTATTTTCATTTCGATTTAATAATTTTGTGTGACATTGCATTGAAATTGAGCTGTGTTGTTTACCATACTGTTCATTTCATGAGTATAGTTTATTTTTTTATTTTTTTCATTTCATTTTTTTAGCTGTTCTTATTTTTCAGTGATGGGAATATCAGATCATTTGATGTTCCCAATTTCTGATGGAAGCATCAGACCATTATAGAATGCATCGGATGAGGTAGTTTGGAATGGTGGGGAGGACGAGAGGGGGTATGGTGGGGAAGACGAGGGGACAGAGGAGAGGTAATGGTGGGGAGGACGAGGGGACTGGGGAGTTGGGGATGGTGGGGACAGGGGAATGCTGGGGAGGACAAAGGGACAGGTGAATGGGAGATGGTGGGGGAGGAAGAAGGACAGGGGAGGGGAAAATGGTAAGGAGGACGATGGGACAGGGAAGTGGGAATAGTGGGGATGATGTGGGGACAGGGAAGTGGGAAGGACGAGAGGACTGTGGAATGGGGAATAGCAAAGTGAATTATAATTATATATATTAATTAATTCTTATAAATTTCCAGAAGCCTGTATCAACACCCACACTAATGCAACTGAAAGAGATGTTGAGACAAGTATTGCTGATATGTTGAAGAACGCCCCAAACAAACTCGGTGGAAACAGATACAAGGTAAAGTTTGCCAATTTGCTGTAGTCTAATTCAATTTCTTTTTAGTAATCTTCGAGAACATTTATGCTATGAATAAGATAAAATAATGTAACTGATTTTGATTTATTTACTATTTATTATTTATTTACCGTTATTAGTATAATAGATCTCGTAATAATTTTGCAAAAATAATGGCATTTACTATTTTAAAAAGCTCGGGTGCAGGAGGGGGGGTTATGTAAAAGCCTGGTTTGTGCCTCGGAGAGGCTATGGGATCCAGTAAGATCATCCTTCCTTTCCTCCCTAGAATCTGGATGTAGCAGGTGCTCAATTGTCAAAAGTGAAAAATTGGTTTTGTCTTCCGAATGCACCATTTCTGTAAATTTGCTAATAATCTTTTAAAAATAGTAAATGCCATTATTTTTGCAAAATTATTACGAGATCTATTATACTAATAACGGTTTGATAAAATACAGTAGACTGCCTACTGGATAATAGTTCCAGTCCACCTGTAGACAGGGATCTCACATCAGCTTGTATATTATACAAGGATAAGATTTGAT
>NW_025565890.1:30000-64691 GCF_020424385.1 Procambarus clarkii | reverse complement strand
GAGGATACAACTGACGATTTACTATAAAACCAGAAAAACGGCCAGCCTACTCATGAGAAACTCTCCAGACACAAAACAGAACGCTTTAAAAGAGACTAACGTCGTCTATGCCTTCAAATGCCCACTTGGGGACTGTAAGCTCCAAAAAACCCAGTATATAGGCAAGACAACAACATCTCTTTCTAGGCGTTTAACGATGCATAAGCAACAGGGCTCCATTAAGGAACATATAATCTCTTCCCACAACCAAACCATCGCCAGAGAAATCCTAGTAAACAACACAGAAATCATCAATAGATACTGCGATAGCAGGCGGCTTGACGTTTGCGAGGCACTACACATCAAGAAGTCAACACCACCAATCAACAGCCAATTATTGCACAACTATATTCTACCCACCTCAAGACTCCAATATAGAAGCATCAAGAAATATGGACCAATAGGCTTTCTACAAACACTTCTATTCAATATCCATTGTTTCGTGTTCTGTCTTGTGTTGATGAAATTAGTACCCTATTAATACCCTTGTTCTGTCTTGTGTTGATGAAATATACCCTATTAATACCACATTGTTCTGTCTTGTGTTAATGCCACATCACCCCTTCCACCTCACTCAAATGTAGATATAAAATCGGAGATACGTAAGTTCTATTCAGTTGTGTATTTGTGAACTAAAGTCTTTGAAAATGTAATAAGTTTTACGAAACGCGCCCGTGTCGCGTCAGACTAGAAATAAAAATGAATTTTGGAGAATTGATTTTTGATTTACCTCCAACAGTGAAGCGTAATGTACGAAAGATCGAGAAAATTCGTGTTAGAATTATTAATCTTACTTTTCGGTCATATTCAATAATATGATAATATATATAATATATATATATATATATATATATATATATATATATATATATATATATATATATATATATATATATATATATATATTGTGACGATAATCTCCTTCAAGAGATTGAGCCTGCTCTTCCCTCCAAAATTACGTCTTCACAATTATATAAAAAGACTATGGAAGAAATGTCCAACAACGACAACAACACCAGCACCAGCAAGGCTTGCCAGGGTGAGCAGAAACGTATGCAACCAGCCACCTGTTCGAACTCCAACCACCAAACTACCCGTTGATCGCTACGGCTCCGCTGATTGGTCGCCGGTCTGGCTGCACCTGCACTCGCCCCCAATACTACCTGATGTCTGGGGTCGCCCCAACATCAGTCCTCAGAATGTTCCGTGCTTTCGTAGCCAGCACTCCTCCCAGCTAGACGTTAGCGTGTACTGAGAGAGGTGGTGGCTTTAAGCCAATATTCCAGCACCTCCCACTTAACTTTTGTGTTGCACTTCTTATTATTTTGCCTTAACGTAACTTTCATTGTGTCATTTAAGTATTCTTATTATTTTGATTCATTGATTTTATTATACATATTTGTTTGTGCATTATTTTCATGTTTTGATTTATTTAACGTAATTAAAATTTCATTGTTAAAGTTTACTTGTGTTTTGTGTGTCTTCTCCTTACCTTACCACAGACGAAGTTCCAGTTTTTCTATTTTTTTTTTATAACTATGTGACGAGGCCATACCCCTAGCCTTAAACAGCCGAACACCAACGCGTTACCGTCACAAGTTATATGGGGGCCTGTCCTAGGAGCTTCACTCAGGTACTGGTGCCAAGTGGTAATTTATGGTAAGCGTATTTAACTTTGTTAACGTAGCTTTACTATTTTTCATTCAATTTCATTTTTTATAAGGTGCGGTGTATTGTGCATTACGAGAGTAACATATAGTGAAGGTGAGACAACTTTGGATTACGTGGTGACTGTAGGCCGCAGTCATACTCTTAATTGGTCATCTCTCCCTCCTTGTTATTACTCGTATTTACCATCTATGTCCCTTGAATATTTCTCATTCTGACAGATCATCATATTGGTACCCTGGTACTGTGGTCTGCCCCGGGTCAAGAGTACCCAATCTTCTGCAATCTGACTGTAGGAGGACAAAGAGGGCCATAGTTCCTCTAGCTCGAACTTTAGTTGCTGAATTGGGACCTCAGCAGCAGTTCTCGTCACCAGTTGACACCTCGCACCCCTACACGTCAGTCAGAGATGATGATACATACAACGGTAGGGAATTAGCTTATTTTTTCAGAGCACAAAAGTTCGCTAATTCTGTAAGTATCATATTAAATTCAGTGGGAAAAACTTGCTTTATGTCCTATAGAGACTTGGCAAGGTATGCCTACATCCTTGGACTACCAATTTTACTTTTGAAGCATTTAACTGTTTCATTTGTTTTCGAAACTTTGTTTCATTTGTTAGTAGGATTTTCTTGCCCTTATTCTCTTACATGAGTACCGGGTACAAGATTTCCTGCGCCCTTGATTTCATTTAATCATTTAATATCTTTCACTTAACGTTAATTGTTAAAGATCACACAGGATAGGTGCCAGTTGCCACGTTGTCCTGTTTCTGACATTTCATTATTGAACATTCGTGTACCTTTATTTGCTAATTTCACCATGTTTCGTCTCCAAACTTTCCGTGCAAATCCAGCAGGTGAAATAGGGACTTTAAGTCGTGCCAAGAGGACTGAACTACAAACTCTTGCACATGAGTATCAACTAGAAGTTCCCTACCAAGCCAACAAAAATGACCTACACAACCTGTTGCTGGATTACTATTTAGAGCAAGGTAAGATAGACTCTGAAACTCATGAAACTTACTATATTGCAGATAAAACTGATTTGGCAACGCTGAAACTCAAACTAGAGCTGGCCAAGATTGAACGTGAGCAGCAAAGAGAAGCAGCTGCCATACGAAGAGAAGAACACGAACGTGGACTCGCCCTCCAGGAACGTGAGGTTGCACTACTCCAGGAGCGGGAACGAGTACAGCTTGAAACACTCCAGGAGCGGGAACGAGTACAGCTTGAAACCAAACGACGCGAGTTGGAGATGCAACGCGAACATGACAAGCAACAAGCAACTCTGGCTCTAGAGTGTCGTCAACGTGAAATCGCCTTGGAAACTTCACACTTCACTCAACGCCAGCAAGCTACTGCCAATCTTCCCGTCAGTTTTAATATATCACATGCAAGTAAGTTAATGCCATCCTTTGTAGAAGCAGAAGTTGATGTGTTCTTTACCACCTTTGAAACCCTTGCTAATCAACTCAGTTGGCCTGTCGACCAATGGGCCACACTTCTCAGAGTCCATCTTACAGGTAGAGCTGCAGTCACACTCAGTACTTTGGCGTCTGAGAATGACTACTACACTCTGAAACAAGCAGTGTTGGACGCCTACCTACTTTCCACCGAAAGTTATAGAAGGAAATTCCGTGACCACCTGAAGGCAAGTACCACTACCTTCCTCGAGTTTGCTAACACGAAACGGAGGTATTTCATGAAATGGCTGGAAGCAGCACATGTCTCTACTTTTACAGAACTCGTCAACCTGATGCTTGTTGAAGAATTCTTGAGACGTGTGCCGCCTCCTGTCCGCCTCTACTTAGCAGATAAAGAAGAAACCGACTACCTGAAGTGTGCTAAGTCGGCTGACACTTACAGCCTCATCCACCGGCTGACACCTGAACCATCCTCCAGTAAGAAGTCGTGGTACAGTTACGAGAAGGTGAGCCCCGATCAAGCTGGTTCACAACTGTACTGCAAGTATTGTAGACTCTATGGACATACCATAGACAAGTGTGGTAAGTCTCAATACAAGGGAACCACTGACCAACAACGACCCAAACCAACTCCTCCTAAGTCCGGTAAGCCTGTGATGAATGTTGGTGTTGATGTTAATGATCTTTCTCTTTTCAGTAACCACCTGTATACTGGAACTGTCTCTGCCAACGGTTCAAATCCGGAGGGACGTTTCAAATTGAAGATCTTGAGGGACACAGCGGCTCTACAATCGATCATCTTGAAGTCGGCTGTGCCCAACATAGTCTACACCGGGGAAACAGTCTTCATCACTGACCTCACTGCTACCACTCCATACCCTCTCGCCAGAGTCCACCTGGATTGTCCCTACGTGAACGGGGAAGTCCAAGTCGCCGTCAGGGAAAAGCCTTTTCCCATGCCTGGAGTGCAACTTCTCCTAGGCAACGACTTGGCAGAAGACCTGCAACCAACCAACCTGATCGTCATGGACAAACCCCAGGTGTGTAACTCTGTGCCAAGTAATCCTATTCTCGAGTATGTTCCAGCAGAGGTTCAAGAGAGTGATAAAGTTTCTCCTCCGGTTCTCGTGACCACCCGTGCACAAGCCGCACGTCCACAGCCAGCTGACTCTACTGCTACCGCTGTCCCTCAAGACCCTCAGAAACTACCCCCGCATCTGACCAAGTTGGAGTTCCGTAAGTTGCAGAGGGAAGATCTTACTTTAACACCATTGTTTTTCCAGGCTGAGACTCAACCCGACAGTATTCCTGGGTTCTTCCTAGAGAACGACTTGCTCTACCGCAGATATAGACCCAGTAAACTGAAGGAGGAGGACGATTGGGCCAACACCGAACAACTTGTGATTCCCACCAGCCTGCGGCCCACTATTCTACACCTGGCCCATGGAGCATTCTCCCACTACGGCTTCAACAAGACTTACCATGGGATTCGTCAAGACTACTACTGGCCAGGTATGGTAAATAACGTCAAACAGTACGTAAAACAGTGTCATACATGTCAGATGGCAGGCAAACCGAACGTCTCCATTCCCAGAGCACCACTGATTCCCATACAGGTGCCTGCGGAACCTTTCCACAGACTCATAATAGACTGTGTCGGTCCTTTACCTCGGACCAGTTCAGGTAACGCCTACATCCTAACCATCCTGTGTCCTACCACCAGATTTCCCATAGCAGTTCCAGTGAAGAACATCACGGCTGCTACGGTTATCAAACATCTATTGAAGATCTTCACTCAATACGGATTTCCCAGGGAGATTCAAAGTGACTGTGGCACCAACTTCACCAGTGATCTCTTCAAAAGGACACTGGAGGAGTTCAACATCAAACAGGTATTGTCCAGCCCCTATCATCCTGCTTCACAGGGTTCTCTTGAACGTAGTCATCAGACCATCAAAGCACTCTTGAAAAAGTTTTGTAGTGAAACCTCAAAGGATTGGGATAAGCAGATTGACCTAATAATGTGTATTTTCAGAAGTCTCCCCAATGAGTCCCTAGGAGTATCTCCTTATGAGATGCTCTACGGCCGTAAGTGCCGTACTCCCCTTAAGGCTTTCAAAGACTCTCTCAGAGATGCCACCTTCAGTGAGCATCAGAATGTGCCCCAGTTTCTTCAAAACCTTCAGCACATTCTAGAGAGAGTCCACCGCTTTGCTCATGATAATCTATTGAAAGCCCAGGTGAGAATGAAGACTCATTACGACCAGACCAGCAAAGTAAGAAAATTCAAGCCGGGAGACTTCGTCCTTGCTTATTTCCCTATCCCAGGTTCACCTTTACAAAACAGATTTTCAGGACCCTACTGCGTCAAAGAGTGCAGGAATAATAATAATTATGTGATAGAGACTCCAGATAGGCGGCGGAAGACCCAGCTGTGCCACGTCAACCTCCTGAAGCAATATAATGGTACTCCTCCCACTGTCTTGATTAATTGTTCTACCTTCACAGAACCCTACATCCACAGTGAGACCATCCCGGCTTCTTCTCCCGAAAGCACTGACAAGGAGTCGGCGCTTTCTAATTCCAAAATCCTTAATGATCTTCCCAAATGCTTTCAGGATAATAATCGTGCTCCTATGCCCTCTTCTAATTCCACTCTCACCTCGTCAGATAAGCCCTTCATCCTCCATGTCGACGCCAATGGTACCGACGTGGGTGGTGTCGTGATGCAGCAACGAGGCGAGAAGAATACACCTGTCAGCGACTACTGCTACAAGGATCTACGGAACAATTGGCAAGGAGCTACTCTTCCTCATCCTGAAGCTTCAGCACTTCACTCCACACCTGAAAAGTGCTCGGTCCACCATCAATACGGACCACACCACCCTACACCTCCTGCAGCACGCCCACTTCTCATCTCAACGTCTTCTACTATGGGCTTGCTAACTGCAGAACTTCAACCTGGAGACACGCTATACCAAGAGTCTGACAACATCATAGCCGATGCCCTCTCCAGAGTTTATGAAGTAGAAGCGACTCCATCCATTACTCCACCACATAACGACGTACTTCTTCCAGAACCGCAGGCTTCGGGGGAGAGTTGTGACGATAATCTCCTTCAAGAGATTGAGCCTGCTCTTCCCTCCAAAATTACGTCTTCACAATTATATAAAAAGACTATGGAAGAAATGTCCAACAACGACAACAACACCAGCACCAGCAAGGCTTGCCAGGGTGAGCAGAAACGTATGCAACCAGCCACCTGTTCGAACTCCAACCACCAAACTACCCGTTGATCGCTACGGCTCCGCTGATTGGTCGCCGGTCTGGCTGCACCTGCACTCGCCCCCAATACTACCTGATGTCTGGGGTCGCCCCAACATCAGTCCTCAGAATGTTCCGTGCTTTCGTAGCCAGCACTCCTCCCAGCTAGACGTTAGCGTGTACTGAGAGAGGTGGTGGCTTTAAGCCAATATTCCAGCACCTCCCACTTAACTTTTGTGTTGCACTTCTTATTATTTTGCCTTAACGTAACTTTCATTGTGTCATTTAAGTATTCTTATTATTTTGATTCATTGATTTTATTATACATATTTGTTTGTGCATTATTTTCATGTTTTGATTTATTTAACGTAATTAAAATTTCATTGTTAAAGTTTTACTTGTGTTTTGTGTGTCTTCTCCTTACCTTACCACAGACGAAGTTCCAGTTTTTCTATTTTTTTTTTATAACTATGTGACGAGGCCATACCCCTAGCCTTAAACAGCCGAACACCAACGCGTTACCGTCACAATATATATATATATATATATATATATATATATATATATATATATATATATAATATATTATATATATTGTGACGATAATCTCTATCAAGAGAGATTGAGCCTGCTCTTCCCTCCAAACTACGTCCCAGTAACAACTAAAATAGAAGATATATCCAACAAGTACAACACCAAGTTTTGCCCAGAGAGCAAACGTATCCAGCACCGGGACACCTGCTCCACCTCCGCCACTCAAACCGGCAAACTGCTTGTCCATCGCCTGCCTATCGCTGATTGGCTGGTGCCCATCGCACCTGCTCCCTCCACCCGCCACACGAGCTGATGTCTGAGCCACCACGACCTAGGGAAGGCAGAATATATCGTGCTCCACACAAGTTAACACGTCTCATTGGTAGACTAAGCCTTGGCTTATGTGTACTAAGGGAGGTGGCAGCTTGAAGCCAATATTCCTGCACTAATATAATTTACTTTGCTATTATTCACTTGTATTAACGTAACTTTTCATTTGCCAGTGATTATTCTTATTATTTTGTTTGATTGATTTATCTGGTACAATTTTTATGCCCAATTTTATTCATGTCTTGCTTTTCTAACGTAATTAAAATATCATTGTTAAATTTACTTGTGTTTTGTGTGTCTTCCCATTACCTTACCACAGACGAAAGTTCCAGCTTTTTTCTTTTTGTTTCTTTGTGTGACGAGGCCATACCCCTAGCTTTTGAAACAGCCGAACACCAACGCGTTACCGTCACATAAAAGTGGGGCCTGCCCTAGGAGCTTCACTCAGGTACTGGTGCCAAGTAGTAATTTATGGTAAGCGTATTCGGCTTTGGTAACATAGCTTTTACTATTTTTCATATTCAATTTCATTTTTATATGGTGCTGTGTGTATTGTGCATTCCGAGAGTAGCATATGGTGAAGGTGAGACAACTTTGGATTACGTGGTGACTGTAGGCCTCAGTCATGCTCTTAATTGGTCATCTCTCCCTCCGTGTTATTACTCGTGTTTACCATCTTTTGTCCCTTGGATATATCTCATATTTTCGACAGATCATCATATTGGTACCCTGGTACTGTGGTCTGCCCCCGGGTCAAGTGCACCTAATCTTCTGCAATCTGACTGTAGGAGGATAAAGAGGGCCATAGTTCCTCTAGCACGAACTTTAGTTGCTGAATTGGGACCTCAGCAGCAGTTCTCGTCACCAGTTGACACCTCGCACTCCTACACGTCAGTCAGAGATGATGATACCTACGTTGGTAGGGAATTAGCTTTCTTTTTCAGAGCACAAAAGTTCGCTAGTTCTGTAAGTATCATATTAATTTCAGTGGGAAAAACTTGCTTATGTCTTATAGAGACTCGGCAAGGTATGCCTACATCCTTGGACTACCAATTTTACTTTTGAGGCAATTAACTGTTTCATTTGTTTTAGAAACTCAGTTTCACTTGTTTAGTAGGATTTTCTTGCCCTTATCCTCTTACATGAGTACCGGGTACAAGACTTCCTGCGACCTTGATTTAAATTAATCATTTAACATCTTGTACTTAACTTTAATTGTTAAAGATTCCACAGGATAGGTACCAGTTGCCACGTTGTCCTGTTTCTGACATTCACTATATCACACCGGTATATTCGTTGTACATTTATTTGCTAATTTCACCATGTTTCGTCTCCAAGCTTTCCGTGCTGATCCAGCAGGTGAAATAGGGACTTTAAGTCGTGCCAAGAGGACTGAATTACAAACTCTTGCACATGAGTATCAACTAGAAGTTCCCTACCAAGCCAACAAAAATGACATACACAACCTGTTACTGGATCACTTCTTAGAGCAAGGTAAGATAGACTCTGAAACTCATGAAACTTACTATATTGCAGATAAAACTGATTTGGCAACGATGAAACTCAAACTAGAGCTGGCCAAGATTGAACGTGAGCAGCAAAGGGAAGCCCTCGAGCAGCAAAGAGAAGCAGCTGCTATACGAAGGGAAGAACAAGAACGTGAGGCTGCCTTGAGGAAGGAAGAACAAGAACGTGAGATTGCCTTACTCCGTGAGCGGGAACGAGTACAGCTTGAAACAAAACGACGCGAGTTGGAGATACAACACGGACATGACAAGCAACAAGCGACTCTGGCTATAGAGTGTCGTCAACGAGTATATGGTCGACGAAGAACTCTGTAGGGTAAGGCAGGTCCTAGTCACCAACGGCTTCTCCAATGGTTTCGTCGAAGACATCATAAGAAGGAAAGTGAAACGCCATGCAACCTCTGAAGAGACAACCAACACAACACCTATACCCCCTATTAGACTATTTTACAGGAACTTCTTTTCCACAGTTCATAAAACGGAGGAAAGGGTCCTGAAAGATATTGTTAATAGAAACGTTATCCCTACAGACAAAAATCAGAGGATACAACTGACGATTTACTATAAAACCAGAAAAACGGCCAGCCTACTCATGAGAAACTCTCCAGACACAAAACAGAACGCTTTAAAAGAGACTAACGTCGTCTATGCCTTCAAATGCCCTCTTGGGGACTGTAAGCTAAAAAAAAAACAGTATATAGGCAAGACAACAACATCTATTTCTAGGCGTTTAACGATGCATAAGCAACAGGGCTCCATTAAGGAACATATAATCTCTTCCCACAACCAAACCATCGCCAGAGAAATCCTAGTAAACAACACAGAAATCATCGATAGATACAGCGATAGCAGGCGGCTTGACGTTTCCTTCTTTACACATCAAGAAGTCAACACCAGCAATCAACAGCCAATTAATGCACAACTATATTCTACCCACCTCAAGACTCCGCTCCAATATAGAAGCATCAAGAAATATGGACCAATAGGCTTTCTACAATCACTTCTATTCAATTCCCATTGTTTCATGTTCTGGCTTGTGTTGATGAAATTAATACCTTATTAAATACCACCTCACCCCATCCACCTCACTCAAATGTAGATATAAACAAAATCGGAGATGTGTAAGTTCTATTCAGTTGTGTATGTGTTAACTAAAGTCTTTGAAAATGTAATAAGTTTTACGAAACGCGCTCAAGTGTCGCGTCAGACTAGAAATAAAAATGAATTTTGGAGAATTGATTTTTGAATTACCACCAACAGTGAATAGAAATGTACGAAAGATTGAGAAAATTCGTGTTAGAATTATTAATCTTACTTTTTCGGTCATATTTAATTATATATATATATATATATATATATATATATATATATATATATATATATATATATATATATATATATATATATATATATATATATATATATATATATATATATATATATATATATATATATATATATATATATATATATATATATATATATATATATATATATATATATATATGTTTGTTTATTCAAAATCGCCAACCTCCGAAGTTCTTCACCGATTGTTTTGAAATTTTCACACATTCCATTCACATCCGAGTGGGTTTTTATTTACATACTATATTGATCTCACTTGTGTGACGGGGAAAAATGTTTTTTTTTTTAAGCTGTGTTTTTCATGTGAGGGAAATCTTCGAAACCTCCTTACCGATTACATTGAAATCTTGACAGAATATTGCATTCAAATTGGCGTGTGTTTTTATATACATGCATGCCTCACCTGTGACAGGAAAAAACATGTTACAAGAAACAAACACCAAATAATTAATCAAAATGAAAAAAAATTGCAATCAATGAATATTCCATTTGTCAATGCAATCTGAAACATTGAAATGGAATTGTAACACATTTAGTATAGCGTGTGTTGCCTCATGTGCAACAGATGGCATTGTTTCTTTAAAAAGAATGTTTTTACCTGTCTCAGGTGTGGCATCTATACTTATACTTAGGAATGAACAGTATAGTAAAAACACAGCTCGCTTTCAAAGCAATGTCACACAAATTAATTAAAATAAATCAATATCTATTAAAATTCAATTTATCAGTGCAATATGAAACATTGAAATGGAATTGTGACCTATTTAGTATAGCGTGTGTTGCTAAAATCTTTTACTTAAAATAAAATATTTTTTACATTCACATGATGACAAAAGTGTTGGTTACGAGATAGCCTCATAACATTGGATTTAGAAACCGTGAAGTGTTGCCATATATCATCATTAATTTCCAGAGTGTTGTCATCGAACTGATTTAGAGAGATTTTACAGACCAGTATACATTGTTTACTCATACTGTAGCCTATTTTGAGTAAACAAATCATAATTTACTATCTAGATTTCTTTTATGTGTTGTCGTGGTGTTTACTGTGCACCACACTAATGTTGAAGAAGCACTAGACTGGGAGAGATGACATCCCACTGTGTTGGAAGTATTACTTGACCGCAGAGTTTTAAGTCAAGTTGGCGACCCATGTGATTAACCTTATGGACGGGCAACTCGGCCTGGGGTAAACCTTGAGTTTCTGTGTCCATGGAAACTCCCTAGTTTCCCCAGCATGAAACTAGGGAGTGGTAGAGTTACTTCACTTACTACTGGGTGCAAACCCTGCTCCATAGTTTAACTGGGGTGCTCACCAGAGGTGAACAGTGATACCTAGGGAGGGGAGTAGAGCCCCAACAGAGAGGAGCTCTAGAGCGGAGAGTGCTGCAGCACTTAGGACGGACTTTGTCGAGCATTCTAGAGGAACATTGACTGCTCTTAAGACAGAGTATACCGGAGTGTAATTAGCTATTCTGTGGGATACGTAATTGGGGGGTCAAGACTTGTCACACAATATATCTCTATAAACTCGGTTAACCTCCCCAGGGATGTGACTTCACAATCACACACCCTGGTACTCAGCTCTGGGCCCCACCTCACTTGTTTTGGAAAACTCATTATACAGTCCCTCACTCAGGGATCCATCGACCCCTCACTGTCAACCCGGAGCTCTACCTCTTGCCCCCACTCTTGTAACTCCTGTATATCCCTCACACAGAGATGCTGCTACCCCTCATTGCACACCTGGGGCTCTAACTCTCGGCACCCTTCGTGTTTTTCTTTTGATGTGGACTCCTTGCCACCGTGATAACTTCTTGTATCACCAGTACCCGCCTCTTCTCTCGAGGTTCTTCAATCGAAGAACGCCGTCCTCTAAACAACTAGTGGGTCTAGCTAGTTGGGTCTAGCTCCTGGTCTCCGTGATGTGACACACTGTCAAAACATCTCCACACTCCCGGTGAAACCAGTTATCAAACATGATGTAACATGCTAACCAAATATTTGAACTAAACTAACCCTTTTCCATTTGGCGCAGGTTTGCTGAGCGGACGCAGCGGGAGGCGAGGAGCAGGAAGGTGTTGGCACACAGCGTCAGCAACATGGGCACGTACAGATACACCAGTTTGACCTTTTGGTCTGTGGATAATTCAATCAGATTTGTAAATACAGTCATTCCGCTTAACCTGTTCTTTGGATTATCTAATTTCCAAAATATGTGACTCTGGCATAGCAATGTTTACAGCACTGCTCCTGCAGGGGTAGGTACACCATGGGAGACTGACCGGAGAAGAAGCAGTTGTAGAGATCAATCCTGGGGATAATGACAGTGCAGGGGAGGGAGGCGCGGTAGAGGTTGAGGGTGAGGGCGAGGCCGATGATGAGCCCCGGCACGCCCCAAGCCCACAATGAGTGAAGTATGTACCGCCAGCCCTCATCTTTACCAAACATTCTGAAGCTCCTGTACACAACATATCAATATTAGAATTAATGGAACTACAGAAAGCCTATTGGCCCATTCAAGGCAACTTCTATTTATATCCACTAAAACTAAAACAGATTTTTTTTTACACAGGTGGAGTACAGGAAAAACGACTTCTGATTCAATAACATAAGAACAAATATGGCAAATCTAATGCAATGTAATTGAGATATGCACAGATAACTGGGAAATCTCTATGGCAAGAATGATGTTGGTGTTGTTGATTTAGGGGCGACGACGATCGAGGGATCGGATGCGCCTGGCTGCCTAATACCGGGAAATTGCGAATAGGGATGGGATCCTTACAGCCTCTTCAGTTGACGGACATATCCAATAAAGTGAAAGGTATGTAAAAAAATGTCGTAGCAGATGTAGTCCTCTCTCGCGCCCACTCCGTCAATGAAAGCGGGTGAGGCGAAAAATATGCAACCTATGAATAGCACTCTGTAGTTTGATGTGAGCTCAATAAACCCATTGGCAGTGGAGAAATAGATGTTCCACAGTATCCACCTTGTTCGGACACCACTGGCAGTAGGGAAAATCATTCAACCGGCGACAATAGAGATGCCCAGTCAGACAGGTGCGCCTAGTCAGAAGGTGAGTGATGGTTGTGTCAGGATGCATTAACTTTGATGGGCCCAAGGACTCGGGAAGGCGCCCTCCCGGAAGATACCCAAAGAAGAGGATTTAAGTGCGGTCGAAATTTCCGCCTCCTATTCCAAAAGGCAGGCTGCCCGGAGCTATGTGAGAGTCTCCATTAATTCCAGACACACATGTGTAACTTCATAGATACCATGCGCCAATCCTAATGCTACATCAGCCACCTCATTGCTATTAATCCCGACAAGAGATGGAACCCATTGTGGTTTCATTATGAGAGCACATGACGCAACTCTTCTCCGGGTTGATTGAGAGCTCCTTTCTCATCACATTTGCAGAGAACACACTCATTGCCTCCTGCAGGAAACCCTGCACTTCCGGGAGAGTGGCACCATCCTGGGAAGGCGCCCTCCCGGAAGATACCCAAAGAAGAGGATTTAAGTGCGGTCGAAATTTCCGCCTCCTATTCCAAAAGGCAGGCTGCCCGGAGCTATGTGAGAGTCTCCATTAATTCCAGACACACATGTGTAACTTCATAGATACCATGCGCCAATCCTAATGCTACATCAGCCACCTCATTGCCATTAATCCCGACAAGAGATGGAACCCATTGTGGTTTCATTATGAGAGCACATGACGCAACTCTTCTCCGGGTTGATTGAGAGCTCCTTTCTCATCACATTTGCAGAGAACACACTCATTGCCTCCTGCAGGAAACCCTGCACTTCCGGGAGAGTGGCACCATCCGCCAGAAGGGTTATGTGATCTGCATAGCATAAAACTTGGGCACTATGGAAGACCAGGAGATCGAACAGAAGAATGGAAAATAGGAGTGGATTGATGATCACTCACTGGAGAACACCACTAGGGACTGGGTGGGATGAGGAGTCAACACCACCCACCGCCACTCTGAATGAGCTTACCTGTAGATAGCTCTGAAACCATCCCAATGTGGAACCGAGAGGCCCAAGCCCTGAAGGACAGCTAAATGTGATGCAGAGTCAAACGCACTCTGGATGTCAAAGAAAGCTGGAAGACGCACCCTCCTCCTCGGACGATCAGTGTTCATTCTTCGATGTTCAAAGGTGAAGAGACAGTCCATAGTACTCTTTCTCGGCCGAAACCAACTGAAGCCCTCTGGCAGGAGACCCGAAGTCTCTACTACCAACTGCAGCCGGAGGGGTACCAGGGGTTCCATGAATTTCCTGAGCCATGGAAGCAGACCAATATGAGCTCGGGACCGACGCATCCTTTCCAGGATTGGAAAAGTGGAGAAGAATGGTGCATTTCCACGAGTCAGGGAAGACACCCAAGAACCAGCAGGCATTATAGAAGAGAAGGTGGGACCGGAAAGCCCAGGGCATCCTCAAAATGAATTCATACGGGATGCAGTCTTTCTCCGACTCCTTGGCAGCATGAAGTTGAGGTCCAGCCACTGGCCCTCTTACGGTGTCGAGAGCCCATAGCGAAGAGGAACTCAGAGAGGGCATCCACTGACCCGTGCAGTTTCGCTGCAACTGGAGTAAGGGCTACCCAGTCATCAGCCACAGAGCCAAGCCACCCCTTCTCCTAGAAGACCCACCTGGACCTCTGCGTGTTAGGGCAGGACTAATTGTGACTCAAAATGAAATGACGATAGGCAGGTAATCACTACCCAGATATGACCCTAGTCCAAATCTGCGCCATCTGAAAGGGACCGTCCCCAATGCAGAGATCAAGTGTAGAAGAATGCCCGCTGACTGGGTCTATTCAAACCTGACAGCGTCAGTATGGAGAAGTCTGGAGAGTCGAGGAGAAACTGAGACAAGGCCCGGCCGGCCGAGTTGTTGAAGCAACTAAGGAGTGATGGTTGTCATGATAAGTGGCTAAACGTAACAAATTAATGACATCGAAATTGGAAGTGAGTTAGCGAACAATGATCACAAGGAAATCAGATTTAGCATAGAATAGGATAGATGTGTAAGAGCGAATTCTGGTATAGTGCTAGATTTTTGAAAAGCTGATTTTAACGGACTATGAAATTTCTTGGGTGGAATAAATTGGATAGACCTAGGCATGGGGGGGGGGAGTGGGCCAGTCTTGGAGTGATTAGTGAACCTAACAATGGGTGAAGTACCAAGGGATTACGATGTGGATTCAAAATATGACTTTTTACAAATATTCTGGCCAAATGCACAGGGACGTAGTATACCATACAAAATATTTAGATCGAATAATAATGACCCGAAATGAATAACAATGGAACTGAAGAACCTTATAAGTAAAAATAAAGTTTGGTACAAAAGGATTAAGTAAGGGGAAATCAGTCTAGAACAAGAATTCGTCCAACTGGTTAGAAATGTTAAAAAAAAAGAGATAAGGAGGTAAAAAATAAACTTTGAAATTCGTATAGCAGGGCAAGAAAAGACAAATCCTAAAGTTTTTTTCAGTTATATCGAACAAAGATTAGGGGAAAGGATAGGTCCAATATAAACTGTGACAGGTCGGATAACTGATAATGACGAAGAGATGAGTAGTATTATAAATCAATATTTTATCTTTGTATTTACTAAAGAACTTATCATTATGCCTTCAGCCAATAAAACAAGTCTATATTGGTGGCAAGAGGACAGGTTGACTAGTATAGTAGTTACCAGGGAGTATGTTATTAAACAAATAGTTAAACTCAAGCCAAACAAACCCCCAGGGCCCGACAAAGTGTTTGCCTAAGGAATGCAAAAAGGTGTTTTGCGAGCCGTTGTCTACCGTATTTAATAAATCATTAGAGTCAGGAAGAGTGCCAGAGTCGTGGAAGGGTGCTAATGTGGTACCAGTTCTCAAGAAAGCAGATAGATCACTTGAGTCAAACTATCGGCCATTTAGCTTAATGTCAATTGTGGAAAAATTGCTCGAATCAATAATTGCGATTGCCGTTCATCTTAATATTGAAAAACATAGATTCATTAATGACTCACAATATGGTTTTATTAACAGCCGTTCATGTTTAACAAATTTGCTATCATTCTATTCTAACAAATTTGAGCCAGTTGATAGTGGAAAGGCTTGTGACGTTGAGTACCTTGACTTTAACAAAACTTTTGATACAGTGCCACATGAAAGATTGATTAAAAAGATAGCTCATGATATTGAGGGGTGCTATATTAAGTTGGATTTGGGCATTGCTATACCAAAGGAAACAAAGAGTTAGTATAAATGGAGTTAAGTCAGAATGGGAAAATGTTGTAAGTGGAGTGCTTCAAGGCTCTGTCCTGGGACCTTTGTTATTCATGTTATACATAAGTGATTTATATTCGGGTTTGAGCTGTAATATCTGCAAATTTGCCGACGATACGAAAATCGGGAGAGAAATAAACAGGACAGGGAAGAAGACTCACTATCATAAGAACCTGATTTACCTTTTACTTGATTTACCTGAGGGTCACTAACCCAAGTGGCCTCGACGAGGACAGGGAGCCGACAGTTTGTCAAAGGTCCCCCCATGTGGGAAAACTTGACTCATGTAATTCATTTAAATTGATGCTAATATTCGATAGCTGCAAAGGACCACCACTTTTTAGAGGAAAAGTGGAAACTGGGTAAAGAAAGTGGTTTACTATTAAATCCATGAACTAGTGTCCTATGGATATTTCTAATAAATATTATATTGAATATTGAAGGGACTGTAATTTATGAATCAAATCTTCTCACCCAAAATGCGGGGTTATTTGCCAAAAGACTATTGCATCCCTGACATCATTTCAGTGTGGTTCGTTCACTGAAGTAAATCAAATGAATAATTGCAAGAATTAAGCAATAATAATAATTAGAGGCGAATGAACCTCAAGATACTACGATAGACTAATATCACTACCGGTGGTTAGTAACAAGGATCTCAATGGGAGATCATTAAAATGTCTACGTTATTAGTATCTACATGGACTTTTACAACTTAGTTGTGAATTGCGAGAGGTGAAGTTAACTGCCACACTCCTGACGACTTATTGCGTCTGACAAAAATTGTGGGACAGCCTAGTACCTCGCTTGACGTGGACCCGGTAGCTGCAAGGCAAGTAGACTATAGAAGCTTTCTACTTGACTATTATTAATTCATCCTAAATTAAAGTAAATATTCATACCGAATATAGCAATCACTGTAGAATTAGTCTACCGATGATATAGCAACATTTGTTTATTCCTATATAATTACGGAACATAAACTAGAGCACACGTACGAGATTTTTATTGTTATAACTCAGCCTAACGACAACTACCCTTAAAAATATACGTGTACACACACTGATATAAGGTAGGTTTTATAATTGCCGGGCCAAGTGTCCGGTAATTCAGGAACGATTCCAGATTCCCCGTCTTCAGCTGCCGTGATAAGACGTCAATTGTGGGCTGGAGATATAATTCGCTCCATGGACAATGTTCATGGAGCCAATTATATCCGTAATGTTCCGTTGTAACGTGCCACTGTTCTTGTAATATTAAGAACGAAAATAAATGGTAACTTAACGAATCGAGACGCGGCTCTGTTGCTCGCTGCTAATATGGCGTCGCTCGTAGGTGTCGGTCTGCAAGCAAGTCTCTCTCCCTCTTCCTAGGCTGCGATGCGCATGCGCAGCCCGCTCAAAGTATTCTCGAACTTAAAGTATTTTATTTTACTTATTTAATCAGGGAAGTAAGGACTGGTGACAAGTGCTTATGTCACTAAATAATGTATTAGGTGCAATATATATTTGCACAATGCCAGTCAGCTTATTAAGACTGCAAAAAGAAATATCATATGAATTGCTTTACTTTGCAATAGTTTCCACTGTAGTTGTTAATACACTTAAATGAATGAATTCAGTTAGCAATAATATGTTATTTAAATAACTAACTAAATAAACGATTATCCTTAGTAAAGGAACGTAATTAACTAAACTCTATTTAGATGCAACTTATTGTGGAGAGATTCATGTTTTAGCCTGTAGCTTCCTCCCGGAGTCATTGAGACTGTGTGAAGAATTTGGCAAACACTGCGTCGCAATAGAAACATTAATTGAATTAATTCTACAAATTTGTAGTGTTAGTAATTACTATGGGTTAATACAATAATGATGTATTATAATACGAAAATGATGTATTAGTGTTGGAAACTTTCCAACACCCCATTTGTCCTCATGATTTTTTCCAGGTAAATTTGAATATTAATATTAAATGAACAAATCCACAAGGGCAGTGATGAAGGTTTGAACCTACGCACGGGATGTTTCCAGATGTGCCTTAGTCAACTGTACCACTACATGGTCAAAAGAATTGTAACCTGGAGTGCTACTCCAGGTTACTGGGATATCACTGGGATCCCAAAGCTTCTCCGAAGCCCAATCGGGGTTTCACATAATGCCCCCATGCACCCAGGCTATGTCAACCAGATGTTCTAGCTCAACGCCCTTACTTCAATAACTTACTTCGACTGTACCATGTCGTGGTACAGTTGACTAAGGCACATCTGGGAACATCCCGTGCATAGGTTCGAACCCTCATCATGCCCTTGTGGATTTGTTCATTCAATATATCATGTTATTGTGATTTCTATGTATTAATATGAAATATTATATATATTTTGTAATTCAAGAGCATAAGAATCACTGAAACTGCAGAAGGCCTATTGGTCCATATGTGGCAGCTCCTATTTATATCCACCCAAACTCATTCATATATATGTCTAACCTATACCTGAAACAATCAAGGAATCCTACTTATCCATTTCGGGTCATTATTATTTGATCTAATCAGTTTGTATGGTATACTATTTCCCTGTGCTTTGCTTTGAATAATTTTAAATACGTTTTATTTTGAATCCACATCTCAATCCCTTGTTACGTCACTCATTGCAAGGTTCACGTCTTGCTCCAAGACTGGCCCGCTCCCCCATGCCCAGGTCTGTCCAATATATTCCACTCAAGAAATTTCTTAGCTCATTAAAATCAGCTTTTCGGAAGTCTGGCACTTTAATAGAATTCAGTTTTACACATCTATTCCGTTCTATTCTAAATCTGATTTGCTTATGATCACTGTTTCCTAGCTCACTCCATATTTCTATGTCATTATTTTGTGTCTCTCTGTTAGTTAACACTAACTCTAAAAAAGTATTTTCCCAAAGCTGGTTTCAAATTGTGTTGCTCAAGGAAGCAATCATCAATTAATTCCAAATACTCATCTGCTTCGGTATTCCGTTCTGTTTAGCCAGTTTATTCCACTAAAATTAAAGACAACTATGACACATATTGTTTGACCTAGATGCTTCAGACTCTTCATTTCATGAAATGGGATGAATGGAAGCTTCCATTTTAAGTTTGGTGGCCTGTATATAAGGATACCTATTATAAGATTTGTATTATAAGATTATATTATAAGATTTAATATATATTAAAATTATAATATATATTTTTTATTCCCTCTTTGACATTACATTTCAAATTTTCCCTGACGTATATGACTACTCTCCCTCCTTGTCTACTATGTCTCTTTGTATGAAATAGTTTAAATCCGTTTATTGTATAATCAGCTAATAGTTTCGTTTTCTATATTTATCCATGTTTCGGTAATTGCAATAATATATATTGTTTCTGTGTAGACATGATCATTTAAATCGTTTATTTTGTTTCTTAGATTACTATTGTTCGTATAATATACTGCAAGTGTATGCTATTTTGAGGCCCTTCTCCTTCCCTGTTCCTTTTACCAATTAGCTTCAATACAACACAAAATAAATATATCAACACAAAACAATGTTTATAATTCTCCATAATTCTTATGTGCTTATGTTCGTGGAGTGTCACATAGGACAGGAAAACTCTAACATGGTCTTCTACAGCTTTCGCGAAGACCTCCAACTCATTCGCCACGTTGGTGAACGAATATTATGGGGGTACAGCAGTGCACCCAAAAGGCAAGGCAATGAACGGAGCGCCGGTTAAGGAAGTAAGTGAATTTTGGTTGTGGGGTGATTCCCAGGTGAGATATTTGCAAAAAACTTTTTGTGTTAGAGATAGGAGGGGACAGGTTAAGGGTCTGCTATACAGGAGCAGAAATTGAGAAACAATATGAATGATATTATGGCTGGAAATGGGAACAAAACCGTTACTTGTATTAGTGCCGCTGGCACTTGTTAGGATAATTTTTTTATGAAAGCCGCTTTTTATAGAGGTTATACCTGGTACTTAAAAACCTAATGGCTCTTTCATAGAAAACAATGACATCTGCTTCACTTTTGGGATGAGCTTGGGATTTGGGATTTGGGCAGCTATGGGATGAGCTGGTCAATTGAGCTTGGTGTTTACTGCACGGACAAAAAAAAGTTTTACTCCTCTCTCAAGTTTGCTTTACGGTTCAGACATTACCTTAAATTCTGACGTTATGTTGAAAATCTTGGCTTCTAGTGCTTCATTGTTTTTGTGAATAATTTAAGATTGTGACAGAGCAAGAAGAAATAGATTTCTGACAATTCGCTGCTATTTCCTTCATCTTCAAACACTTCCACAGTGCCTTAGGGCACTCCTCCTCATCTAAACAGACATTAGGACAAGAGTTTACAGAGTACACACACATGCAGGTACTAGGACAGGAGAGTACGCACATGCGGTACTAGGACAGGAGAGTACACACATGAAGGTTCTAGGACAGGAGAGTACACACATGCAGGTACTAGGACAGGAGAGTACAGACATGCAGGTACTAGGACAGGGGAGTACACACAGGCAGGTACTGGGACAGGAGAGTACACACATGCAGGTACTAGGACAGGAGAGTACACACATGCAGGTACTAGGACAGGAGAGTACACACATGCAGGTACTGGGACAGGAGAGTACACACAGACAGGTACTAGGACAGGAGAGTACACACATGCAGGTACTAGGACAGGAGAGTACACACAGGCAGGTACTAGGATAGGAGAGTACACAGAGGCAGGTACTAGGATAGGAGAGTACACACAGGCAGGTACTAGGACAGAAGAGTACAGACATGCAGGTACTAGGACAGGGGAGTACACACAGGCAGGTACTAGGACAGGAGAGTACACATACAGGTAGGCACTAGGACAGTAGAGTACACAAAGGCAGGTACTAGGACAGGAGAGTACACATACAGGTAGGTACTAGGACAGAAGAGTACAGACATGCAGGTACTAGGACAGAAGAGTACAGACATGCAGGTACTAGGACAGGGGAGTACACACATGCAGGTACTAGGACAGGAGAGTACACACATGCAGGTAATAGGACAGGAGAGTACACACAGGCAGGTACTAGGACAGTAGAGTACACAAAGGCAGGTACTAGGACAGGAGAGTACATACATGTAGATACTTGGACAGGAGAGAACACACATGAAGGTACTAGGACAGGAGAGTACACACATGTAGGTACTTAGACAGGAGAGAACACACATGCAGGTACTGGGACAGGAGTGTACACACTTGCAGGTACTAGGACAGGAGTGTACACAGAGGCAGGTACTAGGACAGGAGAGTACACACAGGCAGGTACTAGGATTGGAGAGTACACACATGCAGGTACTAGGACAGGAATGTAAACACATGCAGATACTAGACCAGGAGAGTACACACAGGCAGGTACTAGGACAGGAGTGTACACAGAGGCAGGTACTAGGACAGGAGAGTACACTCATGCAGGTACTAGGACAGGAATTTACACACATGCAGGTATTAAGACAGGAGAGTACACACATGCAGGTACTAGGACAGAGGAGTACACATTTGCAGATACTAGGACAGGAGAGTACACACACGCAGATACTAAGACAGGAGAGTACACACATGCAGGTACTAGGACATGAGAGTACACGCACACTGTGGGGTATAGTGGTTGAGTGGACAACGTTCAGGTGTTGTAGTCCTAAGGGCCCGGGTTTTATTCCCGGGCGAGGTGGAAACTAATGGGCAAAGTCTCTTGCACCCTGCTGCCCCTCTTTACCTAGCAAGAAATAGGTACCTGGGAGTTAGACACCTGCTACAGGAAACTTCCTTGGGATATGTGCGTGTGTTATAGAGAAATATATGTAGTATATATAATATATGAAAAATTGATTGCTTGAAAAGGCGGGGTCCGAGAGCTAAAAGCTCGATTATTCAGATACAAATAACACATACAAGAAGTTAGTAAATCAAGAGAGTATATACATAAGGATACTACTATACAAATACTACCTCACGAGTACACACTATGTATCCTACTGGTACTGTGACAGGAGTATATACATCTGCAGGTAGTCATGTATATATTATAAAGTCAGACGTACTTACAGTGTTATCAGCAGAGCCTCGAGGCAAATGGAGGTGTTCCACTGGAAGCCCGCCAGGAGGAAGAAGGTGAGGAGGCCGGCTGTGAGGGAGACAGACATGACGTTACTTCACTCACTCATACACTCACATTCTTCCTCATTATTAAACACGCGCTTTAAGGGAGGAACAATGAGGCGAGGCTCGAAGATTATCATCAAGGGAGACGTGATGACTCTCCATGAGGGACAGAATATTGATCACGTCCATCCATGGTGATGTGACTAAATTCTTCTTAATATGTCTATTTAAGTGGTAGGCCATCAAAAGTGATTAAGTCCAATAATAGTGACTATTGGACTAGAGAATCTTATGAAAGATGAGAAAGTTTTGTAGAAATTAATTAAAAATAGAAAATAGCATCTACAATATCAGCTTATCAAACTATAAAGAACAGTTAAATAATGTATAAGAAACGCAAAAGGAACTATGAAACACGTATATATATATATATATATATATATATATATATATATACGTGTATATATATATATATATATATATATATATATATATATATATATATATATATATATATATATATATATATATATATATATATATATATATATATGTATATATATATATATATATATATATATATATATATAGTAGCCTGGCTACCTAGTAGCCAGAACGCACTTCTCAGCCTACTATGCAAGGATCGATTTGCCTAATAAGCCAAGTTTTCCTGAATTATTATATTTTCTCTAATTTTCTTCTTATGAAATGATAAAGCTACCCATTTCATTATGTATGAGGTCATTTTTTTTTTATTGGAGTTAAAATTAACGTAGATATATGACCGAACCTAACCAACCCTACCTAACCTAACCTAACCTATCTTTATAGGTTAGGTTAGGTTAGGTAGCCGAAAAAGTTAGGTTAGGTTAGGTTAGGTAGGTTAGGTAGTCGAAAAACAATTACTTCATGAAAACTTGGCTTATTAGGCAAATCGGGCCTTGCATAGTAGGCAGAGAAGTGCGTTCTGGCTACAAGGTACGACATATATATATATATATATACACATATATATATATATATATATATATATATATATATATATATATATATATATATATATATATATATATATATATATATATATATATGTCGTACCTAGTAGCCAGAACTCACTTCTCAGCCTATTATGCAAGGCGCGATTTGCCTAATAAGCCAAGTTTTCATGAATTAATTGTTTTTCGACAACCTAACCTACCTAACCTAACCTAACCTAACTTTTTCGGCTACCTAACCTAACCTAACCTATAAAGATAGGTTAGGTTAGGTTAGGAAGGGTTGGTTAGGTTCGGTCATATATCTACGTTAATTTTAACTCGAATAAAAAAAATTGACCTCATACATAATGAAAATGGTAACTTTATCATTTCATAAGAAAAAAATTAGAAAAAATATAGTAATTCAGGAAAACTTGGCTTATTAGGCAAATCGGGCCTTGCATAGTAGGCTGAGAAGTGCGTTCTGGCTACTAGGTACGACATATATATATATATATATATATATATATATATATATATATATATATATATATATATATATATATATGTCGTACCTAGTAGCCAGAACTCACTTCTCAGCCTACTATTCAAGGCCCGATTTGCCTAATAAGCCAAGTTTTCCTGAATTAATATATTTTTTACTATAATTTTTTTCTTATGAAATGATAAAGCAACCCTTTTCTCTATGTATGAGGTCAATTTTTTTTTATTGGAGTTAAAATTAACGTAGATATATGACCGAACCTAACCAACCCTACCTAACCTAACCTAACCTATATTTATAGGTAAGGTTAGGTTAGGTAGCCAAAAAAAGCTAGGTTAGGTTAGGTTAGGTAGGTTAGGTAGACGAAAAAACATTAATTCATGAAAACTTGGCTTATTAGGCAAATCGGGCCTTGAATAGTAGGCTGAGAAGTGCGTTCTGGCTATTAGGTACGACATATATATATATATATATATATATATGTCGTACCTAGTAGCCAGAACGCACTTTTTGGCCTACTATGCAAGGCCTGATTTGCCTAATAAGCCAAGTTTTCCTGAATTAATATATTTTCTCTAATTTTTCTTATGAAATGATAAAGCTACCAATTTCATTATGTATGAGGTCAATTTTTTTTTATTGGAGTTAAAATTAACGTAGATATATGACCGAACCTAACCAATCCTACCTAACCTAACCTAACCTATCTTTATAGGTTAGGTTAGGTTAGGTAGCCGAAAAAGTTAGGTTAGGTTAGGTTAGGTAGGTTAGGTTGTCGAAAAACAATTAATTCATGAAAACTTGGCTTATTAGGCAAATCTGGCCTTGCATAGTAGGCTGAGAAGTGCGTTCTGGCTACTAGGTACGACATATATATATATATATATATATATATATATATATATATATATATATATATATATATATATATATATATATATATATATATATATATATATATATATATATATATATATATATATATATATATATATATAATATATATATATATATATATATATATATATATATATGTCGTACCTAGTAGCCAGAACGAACTTCTCAGCCTACTATGCAAGGCCCAATTTGCTTAATAAGCCAAGTTTTCCTGAATTAATATATTTCCTTTAATTTTTTTCTTATGAAATGATAAAGCTACCCATTTCGTTATGTATGAGGTAAACTTTTTTTATTGGAGTTAAAATTAACGTAGATATATGACCAAACCAAACCAACCCTACCTAACCTAACCTAACCTATCTTTATAGGTTAGGTTAGGTTAGGTAGCCGAAAAAGTTATGTTAGGTTAGGTTAGGTAGGTTAGGTAGTCGAAAAACAATTAATTCATGAAAACTTGGCTTATTAGGCAAATCGGGCCTTGCATAGTAGGCTGAGCCAGAACGCACTTCTCAGCCTACTATGCATGGCCCGATTTGCCTAATAAGCCAAGTTTTCATGAATTTATTGTTTTTCGACTACCTAACCTACCTAACCTAACCTAACCTAACTTTTTCGGCTGCCTAACCTAACCTAACCTATAAAGATAGGTTAGGTTAGGTTAGGTAGGGTTGGTTAGGTTCGGTCATATATCTACGTTAATTTTAACTTCAATAAAAAAAAATTGACCTCATACATAATGTAATGGGTAGATTTATCATTTCATAAGAAAAAAATTAGAGAAAATATATTATTACAGGAAAACTTGGCTTATTAGGCAAATCGGGACTTGCATAGTAGGCCAAGAACTGCGTTCTGGCTACTAGGTACGACATATATATATATATATATATATATATATATATATATATATATATATATATATATATATATATATATATATATATATATATATATATATATATTGTGACGATAATCTCTTCCAAGAGAGATTGAGCCTGCTCTTCCCTACATAATTTACGTCATTCAAGTACAAGATACTATATAGTAGATACGTCCACCAGTATCGCCAAACGTTTTGCCCAGGTAGCAAAGCGTACCTTGCACCACCAGACACGCCGGCTCCGCCCGGTGTCAACGAGCAAACTACCCATTCTCCGCCTGCCTGCTCCTGATTGGCTGATGTATCGCCGACCGCACCTGCACCTGCACTCACGCCCCCCCTACCTGAGTCGACGTCTGGGCCAGCTCACGCCGTATTCCTCAGAATATCTCTGTGCTCTTAGGAGTTGACATCTCTCTCTGGTAGACTAAGCCCTGGCTGTCGTGTACTAAGGGAGGTGGCAGCTTTAGCCAGTATTCTCAGCACCTGTTTATCATTATTATTGTCTTGCACTTCATTTTATATTAGAGTAAATGTTACATTCATTAATTATTCATGTTGCTTTGTTTGTTGACTTGTTTTGAATTTTACGTAAGCCAAGGGATTGTCTTTGTTCATATCTTGTTTTCTAAAGTAATTAAAATTTCATTGTTTATATTTTGTGTTTTGTGTGTCTTCCCATTACCTTACCACAGACAAACAGGCAAGCAGTCTCTTTTTTTTCTGTAAATGTGACAAGGCATTGCCACCTGGCATTGGAGGACTGCCGAACATCAACACTCCAACACTTTACCGTCACATTTCATGGGGGCCTGTCCACGGAGCTTCATACAGGTACTGGTACCAGATCGTAAATTTGTGGAAAGTGTACTTGGCTTTGGTACAGTAGCTTTTCATTATTTTCAATATTCAATTTTATTTTCATATGGTGCTGTGTGTGTTGTGCATTCCGAGAGTAGCATATGGTAAAGGTGAGACAACTTTGGATTACATGGTGACTGTAGGCCTCAGTCATTCTCTTAATTGGTCATCTCTCCCTCCGTGTTATTACTCGTGTTTACCATCTTTTGTCCCTAGGATATTTCTCATATTTTCGGCAGATCATCATATTGGTACCCTGGTATTGTTGTCTGTCCCCGGGTCAAGAGCACCTAATCTTCTGCAATCCGACGGTAGGAGGATAAAGAGGGCCATAGTTCCTCTAGCACGAACTTTTGTCGCTGAATTGGGACCTCAGCAGAAGTTCTCGTCACCAGTTGACACCTCGCACCCCTACACGTCGGTCAGAGATGATGATATTTACCTAGGTAGGGAACTAGCTTTCTTTTTCAGAGTACAAAAGTTCGCTAATTCTGTAAGTATCATATTTCATTTCAATGGGAAAAACTTGCTTATGTCCTATAGAGACTCGGCAAGGTATGCCTACATTCTTGGACTTCCTAATTCATTTTTGAGGCAATTAAATGTTTCATTTGTTTTAGAAACTCAGCTTCGCTTATTTAGTAGGATTTTCTTGCCCTTATCCTCTTACATTGAGTACCGGGTACAAGATTTCCTGCGATCTTGATTTATTAATCATTTACCATCTTGAAATTAACATTAATTGTTAACGATTCCACAGGATAGGTACCAGTTGCCACGTTGTCCTGTTTCTGACATTCACCATACCACAACAGTATATTCGTTGTGCATATATTTGCTAATTTCACCATGTTTCGTCTCCAAGCTTTCCGTGCTGATATAGCAGGTGAAATAGGGAACTTAAGTCGTGCCAAGAGGACTGAATTATAAACTCTTGCACATGAGTATCAACTAGAAGTTCCTTACCAAGCCAACAAAAATGAACTGCATAACCTGTATACTGGATCATCTCTTAGAATAAGGTAAGATTGACTCTGAAACTCACGAAACTTAATCTATTGCAGATAAACCTGATTTGGCAACGATAAAACTCAAACTAGAGCTGCCAAGATCGACCGAGAGCAGCAAAGGGAAGCAGCTGCCATACGAAAGGAAGAAAAGGAACGTGAAATCGCCCTCAAAGAGCGAGAAGCTGCCTTGAGGAAAGAAGAACAAGAACGTGAGATTGCAATACTCCGTGAACGTGAGAGAGTACAGCTTGAAGCAAAACAACGCCACCTGGAGATGCAACGCGAGCATGACAAACAACAAGCTGCTATGGCTATGGAATGTCGTCAACAAGAACTCGCGTTGGAAACTACACACCTCGCTCAACGCCAGCAAACTACCGCCAGTCTTCCTGTGGGTTTCAATATCTCACATGCAAGTAAGTTAATGCCACCATTCGTAGAGACAGAAGTCGACGTATTTTTCACCACCTTTGAGACCCTTGCTAATCAACTTAGTTGGCCTGCCGACCAATGGGCAACCCTTCTCAGAGTACATCTCACAGGTAGAGCTGCAGTTACACTCAGTACTTTGGCGTCTGAGAATGACTACCAGACTCTGAAACAAGCAGTGTTGGACGCCTACCTTCTCTCCACCGAAAGCTACCGAAGAAAATTCCGTGACCACCTAAAAGCAAGTACCACTACCTTTATTGAATTTGCTAATACCAAAAGGAGATATTTTATGAAATGGCTGGAAGCAGCACATGTCTCTACCTTTGCAGAACTCGTCAACCTCATGCTAGTTGAAGAATTCTTGAGGCGTGTGCCTCCTCCTGTCCGTTTATATTTAGCAGATAAAGAAGAGACCGACTACCTAAAGTGTGCTAAGTCGGCTGACACTTACAGCCTCAACCACCGGCTGACACCAGAACCATCTTCCAGTAAGAAGTCTTGGTACAGTTACGAGAATGTGAGTACCGATCAAGCTGGCTCGCAATTGTACTGTAAGTATTGTAGACTCTATGGACATACCATAGATAAATGTGGTAAGTCTCAATACAAAGGTAATACTGAATCCACTAAACCCAAACAGACTCCTCCTAAGTCCGGTAAGCCTGTGATGAATGTTGGTGTTCATGTTAATGATCTTTCTCTCTTCAGTAAACACCTGTATCCTGGAACTGTCTCTACCAACGGTTCAGATCCGGAGGGACGTTTCAAACTGAAGATCTTGAGGGACACAGCGGTTCTTCAATCAATTATTTTGAAATCAGCTGTGCCCAATATCGCCTACACCGGGGAAACCATCTTCATCACTGACCTTACTGCTACCACTCCTTATCCTCTCGCCAGAGTTCACCTGGATTGTCCCTTCGTGACCGGTGAAGTCCAAGTCGCCATCAGGGAAAACTCTTTTCCCATGCCTGGAGTGCAACTTCTCCTGGGCAACGACTTGGCAGAAAACCTGCAACCGACCAACCTGATCGTCATGGACAAACCCCAGGTGTGTACCTCTGTAATGGATAATCCCATCTTTGAGTATGTTCCAGCAAAGGTTGAAGAGAGTGATGAAGTTTCTCCTCCGGTTTTAGTGACAACACGTGCTCAAGCTGCACGACCACAGCCAGCTGACTCTACTGCTACCGCTGTCCCTCAAGACCCTCAGAAACTACCCCCGAATCTGACCACGTTGGAGTTCCGTAAGTTACAGAGGGAAGATCTTACCTTGACACCATAATTCTTCCAGGCTGAGACTCAACCTGACAGTATTTCTGGGTTCTTCCTAGAGAACGAGTTGCTCTACCGCAGATACAGACCCAGTAAACTGAAGGAGGAGGACGATTGGGCCAACGTCGAACAACTAGTGATTTCTGCCATCCTGCGGCCCACTATTCTACACCTGGCCCACGGAGCACTCTCGCACTACGGATTTAACAAGACCTACCACGGAATCCGTCAAGACTACTACTGGCCAGGTATGGTAAATAGCGTCAAACAGTACGTCAAACAGTGTCATACATGTCAGATGGCAGGTAAACCGAACATCTCTATCCCCAGAGCACCACTGACTCCCATACAGGTGCCTGCGGAACCTTTCCACAGACTTATTATAGACTGTGTTGGTCCTTTACCTCGGACCAGTTCTGGTAACACATATATATACTAACCATCCTGTGTCCTACCACCAGATTCCCCATAGCATTTCCAGTAAAGAACATTACGGCTGCTACGGTGGTGAAACAATTATTGAAGATCTTCACCCTGTATGGATTTCCAAGGGAGGTTCAGAGCGACTGTGGTACCAACTTCACCAGTGATCTCTTCAAGTGGACACTGGAAGAGTTCAACATCACACAGGTATTGTCCAGCCCCTATCATCCTGCTTCACAGGGTTCTCTTGAGCGTAGTCATCAGACTTTTAAAGCATTCCTGAAGAAGTTTTGCAATGAAACCTCTAAGGATTGGGATAAGCAAATAGATTTAATAATGTGTATATTTAGAAGTCTTCCCAATGAGTCCCTAGGAGTATCTCCTTATGAGATGCTCTACGGACGTAAGTGCCGTACTCCTCTCAAAGCTTTTAAAGGCTCTCTACGTGATGCCACCTTCAGTGAGCATCAGAATGTGCCCCAGTTCCTTCAAAACCTACAACACATTCTAGAGAGGGTGCATAACTTTGATAAGGATAATCTATTGAAAGCACAGGAGAGGATGAAGACTCATTACGACCAGAACAGCAAGGTAAGGAAATTTAAACCGGGAGACTTCGTGCTGGCCTACTTCCCTATCCCAGGTTCTCCCTTGCAAAACAGGTTTTCAGGACCCTACCGCATCAAGGAGTGCAGAAACAACCACAACTACGTTCTAGAGACTCTAGATAGGCGGCGGAAGACCCAGTTGTGCCACGTCAACCTCCTGAAGCTATATAACGGTACTCCTCCCACTGTATTGATAACATATTCTTCCTTTAAAAGTCCATACATCCACAGTGAGACTGTCCCTGCTTCTCCTCCCGAAAGTACTGACACTGAATCAGCTCTTTCCAATTCGGAAATCCTAACTGATCTTCATAACCATTTTCAGGACCATAATAGTGCTCCGTTGCCATATTCTAATCCTATTCTCACCTCGTCAGGTATCACCAAGCCTTTCATCCTCCATGTCGACGCCAGTGGTACCGGCATCGGGGATGACCTAATACAGCAACGAGGCGAGGAAAATATACCTGTTAGCGACCACAGCTACAGGGAACTACAGCACAATCGACAGGGAGCTACTCATCGTCCTGAACTTGCAGCACTTCAAACAATACCTGAAAAGTGCTCGGTCTACCACCATCAACACGGACCACAACACCCTACACTTCCTGCAGCAAGCCCAATTCCACACTCAACGTCTTCTACGATGGGCTTGATAACTGCAGACATTCAACCTGGAGATCTCTACAACAAGGGTTCTGACAACATCATAGCCGACGCCATCTCCAGAGTCTATGAAGTAGAGGCAACTCCACCTATCACTCTACCACATGAAGACGTAACTTCTTCCGGAACCGCAGACTTCAGGGGAGAGTTGTGACGATAATCTCTTTCAAGAGAGATTGAGCCTGCTCTTCCCTATATCATTTGTGTCATGTTACAAGTACAAGATACTATATTGAAGATACGTCCACCAGTATCGCCAAACGTTTTGCCCAGGAAGCAAAGCGTACCTTGCACCACCAGACACGCCAGCTCCGCCCGCCGTCAACGAGCAAACTACCCATTCTCTGCCTGCCTGCTCCTGATTGGCTGGTGTATCGCCGACCGCACCTGCACCTGCACTCACGCCCCCTTCCTGAGTCGACATCTGGGCCAGCTCACGTCGTATTCCTCAGAATATCTCTGTGCTCTTAGGAGTTGACATCTCTCTCTGGTAGACTAAGCCCTGGCTGTCGAGTACTAAGGGAGGTGGCAGCTTTAGCCAGTATTCTCAGCACCTGATTATTATCATTATTGTCTTGCACTTCATTTTATATTAGAGTAAATGTTACATTCATTAATTATTCATGTTGTTTTGTTTGTTGACTGATTTGAATTTTTTGTGGTTTTGAATTTTATGTAAGCCAAGGGATTGTCTTTGTTCATATTTTGTTTTCTAAAGTAATTAAAATTTCATTGTTTATATTTTGTGTTTTGTGTGTCTTCCCATTACCTTACCACAGACAAACAGGCAAGCAGTCACTTTTTTTCTGTAAATGTGACAAGGCATTGCCACCTGCCATTCGAGGACTGCCGAACATCAACACTCCAACACATTACCGTCACATTTCAAGGGGGCCTGTCCGGGAGTTGAATATCTCTGTACTCTTAGAAGTTAACATCTCTCTCTGGTAGACTAAGCCCTGGCTGTCGTGTACTAAGGGAGGTGGCAGCTTTAGCCAGTATTCTCAGCACCTGATTAATATTATTACTGTTTTCCACTTCATTTCATATTAGAGTAAATTTTACACATATTAATTATTCATGTTGTTTTGTTTGTTGACTTGTTTTGAATTTTACATAAGCCAAGGGATTGTTTTTGTTCATATCTTGTTTTCTGGAGTAATTAAAATTTCATTGTTTATATTTTGTGTTTTGTGTGTCTTCCCATTACCTTACCACAGACAAACAAGCAAGCAGTCTCTCTTTTTTTTCTATTAATGTGACAAGGCATTGCCACCTGCCATTGGAGGACTGCCGAACATCATCACTCCAACACTTTACCGTCACATTTCATATATATATATATATATATATATATATATATATATATATATATATATATATATATATATATGAGGGGTACCACCTCTGGTGCAAGTGTAGTGTAGGGTCCCATAGCCTCGGAGAAGAAAATAAAGAGTACTCAGAGAAGACCTTGTGGATCCTGACTGAACACTTTGACATTTTCTTCTCCTACCACCCCTATTCTTTTGGTATGTGTGTATGTTTATCTAACTTTTTTGAAAATGTCATTACACAAAAAAGTTACAATATTGATTACATGCAGGGTACAAGGCTGCTTGTCACAAGTTCAACAGCTCCTCCAGCTCCTCAGATGGCGGGCAGGAACCATGGATGCAGTGAGCATTTCCTCTCTGGATTGCCACACTAAGGCACTGATATAGAAAACTGGCAGCTCTAGTGTCTCTAGTTGTTTCGATTAGCTTAGACCCCAACTCCTTCAAAAAGCTAGCAGCACTTTTACCCCAGGCACCAAGTGTCTCTGAGGCAATGGGGACAAAATTATAGTGATGCTCAAGGTCTCTGTATTTACGTGACTTGGCCACTTCCCGGTGATTGGCAGCTCTTCCTGCTTGTGTAGCACTGAAGTCAACATAGGTATTGGCTAAAGTTGAAACGCAAGTGTAATCCTATACCAACTGTCTACCATTCTTCAAGGGGTTCACCGTGATTCCATCTGGGCGACCGACAGGCTCATCAAAGTTGCGGGACATTAGGTAACGGGGCTCTCTCTCTGCTGGACAACTGGTTGTGGTAAGGTTTCTCTTAATAATGTCATTGACCTCGCCGTGTCTTGCATGCCATCCTCCTGTCCTTTGGCAGAGAAGGCCATGCCATCCGTATCTGTCAGCCTCTGCCTCGCCGCAAATACACCTGTAATCGGTGTGGATTGGGGCAGCAAGGCGGAGAGCCACGGCAATTCGGAGGGCCTGCGGTGTGAGACGGGTGCCAGTTGCTGACATTGGGGTTGCTAATAGGAAATCACCTGCATGGGGAGCTGCTACAGCTCTACGTCAGGCAGTGTCATGTGGTGTTGTCGCAGCTAATAGCAAAGTTGCAACTTCTTGGTCGGCAATGGGGCGATCCCAGCTTCATTGTTTATGTGCTTCAGTAGGCGGTGGTTGGGGTGCTGGTCCTGCGAGAGAGACCCATTTGGTTGTGCAGTCTGTGAAGCTGTAATCATGTACCCCTGCCTGTTGAACCAGGTGCTCAGGTAGGATTTCCTTCACCAAGTTGTCAGACCCCACTGAAGAGGACAGGAACGCTGGTACAGCAATTTGTGTTGCTGTGTGCACGCCAAGGCCCCCGAGTCTGACAGGAAGGGAGGCCTGTTTCCACTGTGAGTCGCTGAGGGAAAGATTGAGGGCTTTTTCTAGTGTTGATTTCAGCAAGCTGTCGTACTCTTTTAATTTAATACTGTTGAAAGATGGCGAACATCTTAGAAAGTAGGTCAGCCTGGGGAGGGACAAGCATCTGGTGATGAGGTAAAGTGCATCATGAGCATCGATGTCTTCAATTCTCTCGTTCATCCTCTTCAGGTCAGTGATCTAATTACCAAGGACCCCGTCGATGGCATTCCTTCCAAGAGGAGCACCTAGGAGTGTGCTGTCCTCAGGGTTGGTTGAATGAATGTCAGGCAAAACAACCTTTATTTGCTCTATTATGTGCTGGTTGGTGGAGGTTATTTCGCGCTTGGTAGGGTTCAGGGTGAGGCCTAAGCTTGCTCCTTGCTCCTGAATTATTCTTATGTGGTCCAAGAGTGAGGCTGGGGAGCCGGCTGGAGTACCATCGTCCAAAAACCAAATGTTGAGCTCACTGGACAGGTTATCGGTGACTTCTTTGATAACTAGGCAGAAAAGAAAAGGAGCAAGGGGGTCACCCTGTTGGACACCTTTTTGTGATTCAATTTCATGTTCCCCAAAAAGCAGAGTTAGATTCTTGCTGTAGCATGAGTTTACAAACGGGTAGAGGGAAAGAAAAAGGCGATGAACTGCACTGAGTACTGCATCCCTTCTAACCAGATTGAAAGGATTTTTGAAGTCCAGCTTTATCAGGGCTTTTTCATCCCTAATGTTGGCAATGTAGGCTCTAGCTGCATGAGCCGCTGCCTCACACCCTTGGGAAATGCCAATATATATATATATATATATATATATATATATATATATATATATATATATATGTCGTACCTAGTAGCCAGAACGCACTTCTCAGCCTACTATGCAAG
>NW_025565890.1:0-27500 GCF_020424385.1 Procambarus clarkii | reverse complement strand
CCACGACCAAGAGATGGCTTCCTGAACCTTGCAGGAATTAACCTCCATATAACAACGTTATATGGAGGACCTATGGCAATTCAACGACCAAGAGATGGCTTCCTGAACCTTGCAGGAATTAACCTCACTGAGGACCAAATCACTCTCCTAAATCTGGGTATAAACTGTCACGTTATGTCCAGACCGAGTGAGATGGCCCGGAAAGTGGAGTTGGAAATCCTGTTGGACGACATATTCGACCTCGAGACACAAAAGAAGGTCACTACCAAAGATACCTTACAAGCAGAACTTATTGCGGAAGGAGGAAAGAATCGAGGCAATTACAGAAGCACCATACTGTCCCCCGAGCTCAAAGCGGCAGCTAAAAGCCTTCGTGAGAACAAGGAGATAGTTGTCAGGAGAGGCGACAAGTCGCCAATATACGTCATTCTTAAAAAAGACGAATATCTGGCGAAAATGAACCTCATACTCTCTGACCATACTAAATTCCAAAGGGTAACGAAGGACACTACAGCCGAATTGAAAGCAAAGGTCAACAAACTGATCGAAACTGTGAACGCCAAGAAATCCGGACTCCACTTGCCAAAGATTATTGGGGAATATAAACCTGGATATGCGTATGGAAATGTCAAGACACACAAGCCTGGAAACCCACTTCGGCCAATCATTAGCCAGATACCCACACCCACGTACAGACAGGCGAAGCGACTCAACGGCCTGCTGACTCCTTATGTCCCTTGCGCCTTCAGCCTGAAGTCTCCAAAGGAATTTGTTGACTTACTGCGGAGCACACGGGCCACAGGGATAAGAGCCTCGTTGGACGTAGAATCACTGTTCACCAACGTACCTGTGGACGAGACAATCGGGATGATAGCCGACAAAGTGTATCGTGATCCAGCCTGTACTCCTCTTCACATACCAGAAAATATTCTAAGGAATTTACTCCGAGCTTGTACTAAAGAGGCACCCTTCTTGAGCCCGGATGGGCACATGTATAAGCAAGTAGATGGGGTCGCCATGGGTTCTCCCCTAGGTGTCCTGTTTGCAAACTTCTACATGGGTACCATCGAGCAAAAAGTCTTAGTCGACATGAACTTGAAACCGGCCATATACTGCAGGTATGTTGTCGACATTTTTACACATGTACCTGATGTCAGACATCTGCAGAAGCTGAAGGAGGCGTTTGAGCAGAGTTCCGTGCTGCGTTTCACTTACGAGATGGAAAAGGATGGGAAGCTGCCCTTTCTAGATGTAACAGTCATGGAAAAGAGCGGAGGTTTCCACACTGCGGTCTACACTAAGGAAACGAGCATAGGAATGTGCCTAGATGCCAACAGCGACTGCCCAGACAGGTACAAGAGGAGTGTTGTTAACGAATATGTCGACCGTGCTCTCAGCCACAGCTCAGAATGGAAGCAAGTCGACGAAGAACTCTGTAGGGTAAGGCAGGTCCTAGTCAACAACGGCTTCTCCAATGGTTTCGTCGCAGACATCATAAGAAGGAAAGTGAAACGCCATGCAACCTCTGAAGAACAACTAACACAACACCTATACCCCCTATTAGACTATTTTACAGGAACTTCTTTTCCACAGATCATAAAACGGAGGAAAGGGTCCTGAAAGATATTGTTAATAGAAACGTTATCCCTACAGACAAAAATCAGAGGATACAACTGACGATTTACTATAAAACCAGAAAAACGGCCAGCCTACTCATGAGAAACTCTCCAGACACAAAGCAGAACGCTTTAAAAGAGACCAACGTCGTCTATGCCTTCAAATGCCCTCTTGGGGACTGTAAGCTCCAAAAAACCCAGTATAGAGGCAAGACAACAACATCTCTGTCTAGGCGTTTAACGATGCATAAGCAACAGGGCTCCATTAAGAAACATATAATCTCTTCCCACAACCAAACCATCGCCAGAGAAATCCTAGTAAACAACACAGAAATCATCGATAGATACAGCGATAGCAGGCGGCTTGACGTTTGCGAGGCACTACACATTAAAAAGTCAACACCAGCAATCAACAGCCAGTTAATGCACAACTATATTCTACCCACCTTAAGACTCCGCTCCAATATAGAAGCATCAAGAAATGTGGACCAATAGGCTTTCTACAATCACTTCCATTCAATACCCATTGTTTCGTGTTCTGTCTTGTGTTGATGAAATTAATACCCTATTAATGCCACCTCACCCCAGCCACCTCACTCAAATGTAGATATAAACAAATCGGAGATGTGCAAGTTCTATTCAGTTGTGTATGTGTAAACTAAAGTCTTTGAAAATGTAATAAGTTTTACGAAACGCGCTCAAGTGTCATGTCAGACTAGAAATAAAAATGAATTTTGGAGAATTGATTTTTGAATTGCCACCAACAGTGAAAAGAAATGTACGAAAGATCGAGAAAATTCGTGTTAGAATTATTAATCTTACTTTTTCGGTCATATTTAATAATATATGTCTACAGGAAAGACTGCTACCAAAACTATACTAATATTAAAACGCACGACCCAGCAGCAAGGAATCAAGCCTTCACGATAAAATATCGCCAAGATCTGATTTGAAATCAGATACACAAGGCAGAAAATGAAATCAAAGACAACAAAACGCAACTACTACATGCTACAAACCAATGGAGAAACAGCAACATCGACGAAAACCTCCGTACTCGTATCGAGCATCCTCACAGATCGACATCACCTCAGCACCGAAACCAGGATAATCAAGAAACTAACAACATTATATGGAGGACCTTTGGTGATTCCACGACCTTGAGACGGCTTCCTGAACTTTGCTGGAATCAACCTCACTGAGGACCAAGTCACTCTCCTAAATATGGGTATAAACTGTCACGTTATATCCAGACCATGTGAGATGGCCCTGAAAGTGGAGTTGGAGATCCTGTTGGACGACATATTCGAACTCGAGACACAACAGAAGGTCACTACCAAAGACACCTTACAAGCAGAACTTATTGCAGAACGAGGAAAGATTCGAGGCAACTACAGAAGCACCATACTGTCCCCCGAGCTTAAAGCGGCAGCTAAGAGCCTTCGTGAGAACAAAGAGATAGTCATCAGGAGAAGTGACAAGTCGCCAATATACGTCATTCTTAAAAAAGAAGAATATCGGGCAAAAATGAACCTCATACTCTCTGACCAAACTAAATTCCAAAGGGTAACGAAGGACACTACAGCCGAATTGAAAGCAAAGGTTAACAGATTGATTGAAACTGTGAACGCCAAGAAATCCGGACTCCACCTGCCAAAGATTATTGGGGAGTACAAACCTGGGTATGCGTATGGAAATATCAAGACACACAAGCCTGGAAACCCACTTTGGCCAATCATCAGCCAGATACCCACACCCACGTACAGACTGGCAAAGCGACTCAATGGCTTGCTGACCCCCTTATGTCCCTTGAGCCTTCAGCCTGAAGTCTCCAAAGGAGTTTGTTGACTTACTGCAGGGAACACAGGTCGCAGGGATAAGAGCCTCGTTGGACGTAGAATCACTGTTTACCAATGTACCTGTGGATGAAACAATCGGGATGATAGCGGACAGAGTGTATCGTGATCCGGCCTGTACTCCTCTTGACATACCAGAAAACACTCTAAGGAAACTACTCAAAGCTTGTACTAAAGAGGCACCCTTCTTGAGCCCGGATGGGCACATGTATAAGCAAGTAGATGGGGTCGCCATGGTTTCTCCCCTAGGTGTCCTGTTTGCGAACTTCTACATGGGTACCATCGAACAGAAGGTCTTAGTCGACATGAACTTGAAACCGGCCATATACTGCAGGTATGTTGACGACATTTTTACACATGTACCTGATGTCAGACATCTGCAAGAGCTGAAATAGGCATTTGAGCGGAATTCTGTGTTGCATTTCACTTAAGAGATGGAGGGGATGGGAAGCTGCACTTTCTAGATGTAACAGTCATGGAAAGGAGCAGAGGTTTTCACACTGCAGTCTACACTAAGGAAACAAACATAGGAATGTGAGTCAATGCATATAGTGACTGCCTAGACAGGTACAAGAGAAGTGTTGTTAACGCTTATGTCGACCGTGCTCTCAACCACAGCTCAGGATGGAAGCAAGTCGATGAAGAACTCTGCAGGGTAAGACAGGTCCTAGTCAACAACGGCTTCTCCAATGGTTTCGTTGAAGACATCATAAGAAGGAAGGTGAAACGCCATGCAACTTCTGAAGAGACAACTAACTACACCTTTACCCCCTATTAGACTATATTACAGGAACTTCTTTTCCACAGCTCATAAAACGGAGGAAAGGGTCCTGAAAGATATTGTTGATAGGAACGTTATCCCTACAGACAAAAATCAGAAGATACAATTGATGATTTACTATAAAACCAAAAAAACGGCCAACCTACTCAAGAGAAACTCTCCAGACACAAAGCAGAACGCTTTAAAAGAGACCAACGTCGTCTATGCCTTCTAATGCCTACTTGGGGACTGTAAGCCTCAAAGAACTCAGTATATAGGCAAGACAACAACATCTCTTTCCAGGCGATTAACGATGCATAAGCAACAGGGCTCCATTAAGGAACATATAATCTCTTCCCACAACCAGACCATCACCAGAGAAATCTTAACAAACAACACAGAAATCATCGATCGATACAGCGATAGCAGGCGGCTTGTCATCTGCGAGGCACTACACATCAAGAAGTCAACACCAGCAATCAACAGCCAATTAATGCACAACTATATTCTACAAACTCCAATAATCCGAACCAATATAAAAGCATCAAGAAATATGGGCAAATAGGCCCTTTGCAGTTACTTCCATTCTTCCCTTTAATTTACCCAATTTATACCCATTGTTTCGTGTTCTGTCTTGTGTTGAAAGTTTTGTTCACCTCATCCAAAACTGTTGTAACATATCACCTCACGCAAATGCAGGTATATAAGATGAAAGCTGTTTAAATTATAGCATAGTAGAACTCTGTTTAGTGTTTGCAGGTTATAGTTGTGTGTGTGTAAACTAGTCTTTGAAAATGTAATAAGTTATTACGAAACGCGTTCAAGTTTCATGTCAGACTAGAAATAAAATGAATTTTGGAGAATTGATTTTTCAATTACCATCGACAGTGAAAAGAAACATTACGTGTAACCTTTTTCGGTCTTATCCAGCGTCCGAGCACGGAGCAGTGACGACCACGCCATCTGTGGGTCAGCTCCCGAAACCCCCTCCAAACGGACGACGACACCTGGTGAGGACGACGTGTACTGGCCTCGAGGGCCAGTTTCCAGTCCGGTTCAGCGCTCAACACAGCCGCTGCTGACCTCTGGTGAGGTGGTGCTCAGACACCAGCGCCATCTATGGAGTGGATAGGTGGGCGTTTGTGTCTGAGCCTGTAAGTGAGGTGCCTTAGTGTGTCCCAGTCATTGATGACGTGTCTGCTTACAGAGTCGACCTGGGACCACTGTGTTGGAAGTTGAGTCAGTCTACCCAAGGCAGCCGTCCCCATATCTTGTGCTTTGCTGCAGCAGCTGTAACGTCGTCTCCCGGAAGAACACTGTGGTGTTACCCTGCCAGTGGAGTGATAGTAGAAGGATTACCCGGGACCAACTGCTGGAGACGATTATCCACTGGGGTATTGAGGACAGGAGAGTGATTTGTGGTATCACACGAGGCTCCTGTCTAGGGCATTACCCTAATATCGCCCGTGGAGTGGTCTGTCCAGCGTGGCTGATCCAGAACCTGCCAGCAGACCGGCTGGACTTGTGGTTGACGGCCTCCACGGCGGTGCCCCCAGTGGACCTGTGTTTTGGCTGACCTGTGGTCAGGGTAGACTCAGCTTGGTCGAAGGATTCGTCAAGAGACCACGAGGATCAAGAGCACCGAGGACTCAGCACCGAGAGTCTGGATCCAGAGTCTTCAGCAGAAGACGATTGTGCATTTCCCCTGTACAGTGTTAATACCCCTCCCCCTGTGCATTCTTTTATATATATTATTTATTTGGTGATGGTGACAATTATAGTCTTAAGTTCTTAACTTTCTTTCCCTTCCCCTTTTTAAGTTTCTTGCGTCACGGATCACATTCCTTGAAAGCCACTACTGGCTTGGGGTCGGATACAACTTCCTATAACAACATCAGAGTAAGAATCCCGTTGCGTCCCGAGAGTGCCGTAACATAATTGGCATCCCCAGCGGGATCCGTCCCCTTGTTAAGTATGTTTGACAGGGGTGGTGAAGTGGCGTAATCCCTGTATATAATTCCCCCTGTGTGTGACGATTGTGACGTTATACGTCCTGTGCGGTGCTCAAGAGTGACTAAGTGCGATATTGTGCAGTGCGGTGCTCGCTGTGATTAAGCGATTAAGTGCAATATTGAGTAGTGCGGTGCTCAGTGATTCAGTGCAATATTGTAGAGCGAAGGGTTCGCTGTGATTAAGTGCAATATTGCGTAGTGCGGTGCCCGAAGTAATTACGTGCAATATTGGCAAGTGCAGTGTTTGGTGCGATAAAGTGCAATATTGACGTAGAACAGTGCTCGGTGCGTTAAGTGCTAACGTGAAAGCGGTGTGTTAAGTGCTAGTTGAGTGTTCCATCTGTGACAATGGCAGAAAAAGCTACCATCGATGATCTGGACGATGTTCAGGCTTTTCTGAACAGAGAGGACTGTCTTGCCAGATTAAAATATCTGAGCAAACCGGAACTTGTACTAGTGAGCGCCTACCTGGAGATCAAGATCCGTGCCAGTGATTCCCGTGTGGAGATCTTGTCCAAGGTTCACCGGCACTTGAAGGCAGAAGAGAAACAGGAAGGCGAGGCTCCTAGTACAAAGGAAGGTGAGGAAATAGCTTCCACGGAAAAGGAAGATAAGGGCAGCGACGTTGACAGTGATGCAGGTGAGCTTAATATCAGCTTCCTAACAGTCAAAATGCGCGCCCTAGAGATAAATCGTGAGATAGAATGGAAGAAATTAGAAATGGAACGAGAATTAAAAGAAAAGGAATTGGCGATGAGGCGTTTAGAATTAGAAGAAAGGAAAGCAGAAAGAGAAAGAGAAGAGAAACGAGAAAGAGAAGAACGAGAAAGAGAAGAGAAACGAGAAAGAGAAGAACGAGAAAGAGAAGAGAAACGGGAAAGAGAAAGAGAAGAGAGAGAAGAGAAACGAGAAACGAGAAAGAGAAGAAAGAGAAAGAGAAGAGAAACGAGAGAGAGAAGAACGAGAAAGAAAAGAGAAACGAGAGAGGGAAGAACGAGAAAGAGAAAGAGAAGAACGAGAAAGAGAAGAGAAACGAGAGAGAGAAGAACGAGAAAGAGAAAGAGAAGAACGAGACAGGCAAGAACGACGAGACAGAGAGGAAAGAGAGAGACAACATGAACTAGAAGTATTGCGATTAGGCGGTGGTCGGAGGCCGACAACGGACACCAGCGGTTTCGATCCGGTAAGAAACATCAAAATGGTCCCCAAATTCAATGAGAGGGAAGTTTCGAAGTTTTTTGCAGCCTTCGAGAAAGTCGCTGCCTCTTTGGAGTGGCCAAGGGAGAACTGGGCCATCATGATACAGTCAGTCTTGACTGGGAAGGCCCAAATCGCTTACTCCACGTTATCCCTTGACGACTCCGGCGATTATGACAAGGTGAAGAAGGTGGTGCTCATGGCGTACCAATTGGTACCTGAGGCATATAGACAGAAGTTCCGAAACCTGAAAAAGACCTCAGAGCACACGTTCACCGAATTCGCCACCATCAAGGAGCGACTTTTTCAGGAATGGTGTGCCTCTCGGAAGGTGGAGACCAAAGAAGACCTCGAGCAGCTTATACTGCTAGAGGACTTCAAGGAATGTTTGTCTGGAGACTTGAAGACGTACTTAGAGGAACAGCAAGTAGAGACCTTGAGTGCGGCAGCCACCATGGCTGAAGAGTACATCCTGACTCATAGGCCGTCTGCTAAGTACGTCCCGAGGAATTACCAACGCCGGTTCGACAGACCTCATGACGAAGAGGAAAGACCCGTCCCACAAAGCGCTAAGAAGACGCCCCCAAGTAGCCCTCGAAGGACTAGTCCTAGCAGTCCGAAACACCGGAGTCCAAGGAGGAATATGGTGTGCTGGACTTGTGGGCAGAAAGGGCATGTAGCTGCTATGTGCCGAGGCAGAAGAGGTGGCGGCGCACGTAGGGAGGTGATGTTAATGAGCTGTGTGACACCACCAGCAGGAAGCCAGTCGACGACGACGCAGGAATAACCCAGATAGTTTTCCCCTCACACTTCAGGCGGGTATGTATCGAGTGATCATACTGGTAGATCAGTTGTAGTGCTCAGAGATAGTGGAGCAGCCCAGTCCCTGATCGTGAAGAGCTCGTTACCCGAGGGAGTAAGTGTGGATGGGAGACAAAAGGTTGTCCTGGTTGGGTTTCCAAGGACGCGGTACATCGCCCCCTTAGTGCCGGTACATCTCGACTCGCCTTACTTCAGCGGCACATGTGCGTTGGCAGTAGTCGATACCCTCCCTGTGGCTGGGATTGACGTGATACTAGCCAACGACTTGGTGACAGATTGGAGCATCAATCTTCCCAAGGTCGCGGACGAGTCAGCCAGAACAGCAAGGTCTGAGGTAACAGGCAGTGGTAATATCCAGGTACAGTCAGACCCGGATTTAAGTATATTTAATTTGTCCTCTCGCCTACAGATCGACAGAGTCTATGTTCTAGCAGTGTCTCCTGATTTTTCTCTCGACAAGGAACATGAGGTTACGATGGCAGAAGTACCTGAGCAAGAAGAGAGGCCTTGTGTGCAGGCACCCACGGATACCAACGAGTCTGGAGCGAAGGCGGATGTGTACTTGCGGTATGGCAAGGTACAACGTTCATTGAACCGGCCAGAGATTCCCCAGACGTCAGAGGTATGTGAGGTGTGTTCGAAAGGTCTAGTGCCCTCTTTGGTCCAAACCAGGCTAATGGATGTAGCCGGCTATGGACATTACAGGCTCAGGAAGCTTATCCCTCAGGTGACGAAATGTTTCTTAGCAGTATTTTGTTTTATTCTATGTGTGTGTTCTCAGTAAGGATCAGTGGACGACCCGAAGGATGATGGCTCCCTTGAACATCGTGAAGAGGTCCCAGGGATTAGAGATGTGTACTGCGAGTGTTGCAGTCGAAGAAGGGACCTGGAAGGTGATGGTAGATACAGGAGGTACGAGAAATGATAATATGAGTGACTGTTTCCGGCAGGTTGACACCCCCAGTGTGATTGTTGAGCCTCAACGCAGCGTTATGCGGAACGTTGGTCGACCTGACGGTGGCAGAGCGAATGCCATCTTCGGTGTGCAAGCAGCCCTGTTGAAACTAGGTGTGGACCTAGTGGAGGAATATGCTGTAAGTACTGACTTGCCCACTGTCGCTGTCACTCTGAATTATCAGACCCCTGTATTCCAGGTTCCTGTCTCCCTGAAGGACCGCCGGATCGGTACCAGAAATGCCGTCTGTGTCCAGCCATCATCGGTGCCACGACATAGGGAAGTGTCGAGTCGCCCCAGATCGTGTCCACACCGATCCTTACTTGAGAGATGTGAGATGATGCCCCTGCTTGACATCGCAGTGGAGATGTGGAAAATTACGTCAGGCAGGTCATCGCCTGCCATTTTCAAGTTCCCTTTGTGCCAGGGTTTCTCCTTGGTACAGTTCTGTGGACGAGACAGCCTCGCCGTTCCAGTGTACAGTATAAGTGAGTCCATTTGGAGTTGTGTCGCCGTACTAATTTGGTTTGTGTTTCTCTTTATAGAACCCCAAACCAAATTCTTTTTGGTGGGGAGGTGTTACGAACCCGGATCCAGCGTCCGAGCACGGAGCAGTGACGACCACGCCATCTGTGGGTCAGCTCCCGAAACCCCCTCCAAACGGACAACGACACCTGGTGAGGACGACGTGTACTGGCCTCGAGGGCCAGTTTCCAGTCCGGTTCAGCGCTCAACACAGCCGCTGCTGACCTCTGGTGAGGTGGTGCTCAGACACCAGCGCCATCTATGGAGTGGATAGGTGGGCGTTTGTGTCTGAGCCTGTAAGTGAGGTGCCTTAGTGTGTCCCAGTCATTGATGACGTGTCTGCTTACAGAGTCGACCTGGGACCACTGTGTTGGAAGTTGAGTCAGTCTACCCAAGGCAGCCGTCCCCATATCTTGTGCTTTGCTGCAGCAGCTGTGACGTCGTCTCCCGGAAGAACACTGTGGTGTTACCCTGCCAGTGGAGTGGTAGTAGAAGGATTACCCGGGACCAACTGCTGGAGACGATTATCCACTGGGGTATTGAGGACAGGAGAGTGATTTGTGGTATCACACGAGGCTCCTGTCTAGGGCGTTACCCTAATATCGCCCGTGGAGTGGCCTGACCAGCGTGGCTGATCCAGAACCTGCCAGCAGACCTGCTGGACTTGTGGTTGACGGCCTCCACGGCGGTGCCCCCAGTGGACCTGTGTTTTGGCTGACCTGTGGTCAGGGTAGACTCAGCTTGGTCGAAGGATTCGTCAAGAGACCACGAGGATCAAGAGCACCGAGGACTCAGCACCGAGAGTCTGGATCCAGAGTCTTCAGCAGAAGACGATTGTGCATTTCCCCTGTACAGTGTTAATACCCCTCCCCCTGTGCATTCTTTTATATATATTATTTATTTGGTGATGGTGACAATTATAGTCTTAAGTTCTTAACTTTCTTTCCCTTCCCCTTTTTAAGTTTCTTGCGTCACGGATCACATCCCTTGAAAGCCACTACTGGCTTGGGGTCGGATACAACTTCCTCTAACAACATCAGAGTAAGAACCCCGTTGCGTCCCGAGAGGGCCGTAACAAATATAAGACTTTAGTTACACATACACAACTGAATAGAACTTACACATCTCCGATTTGTTTATATCTACATTTGAGTGAGGTGGATAGGGTGAGGTGGTATTTAATAGGGTATTAAATTCATCAACACAAGACAGAACACGAAACAATGGGTATTGAATAGAAGTGATTGTAGAAAGCCTATTGGTCCATATTTCTTGATGCTTCTATATTGGAGCGGAGTCTTGAGGTGGGTAGAATATAGTTGTGCATTAATTGGCTGTTGATTGCTGGTGTTGACTTTTTGATGTGTAGTGCCTTGCGTAGGTGTTCGGCTGTTTCAAAAGCTGGGGGCAGGGCCTCGTCACATAACAAAAAAAAAAAAGAGGAGTTTGTTCTTTCGTCTGTGGTAAGGTAATGGGAAGACACACAAAACACAAGTTATAAACAATGAAATTTTAATTACTCTAGAAAACAAGATATGAATAAAGACAATCTCGTAAAATATAAAACAAGTCAACAAACAAAACAACATGAATAATTACTGGCAATGAAAATTTACTCTAAGACAAGTAAGTGCAAATTAAAATAAATCAAATAAGTGAGGTGCTGGGAATACTGGCTTCAAGCTGTCTCCTCCCTTAGTACACGACAGCCAGGGTTTAGTCTACTAATAGAGAGATGTCAATTCCAAGGAGCACAGAGATATTCTGAGGAGTCGGCGTGCTGCAGGCCCAGACGTCGACTCTTGTGGTGGCGTGAGTGCAGGTGCGGCGAGACACCAGCCAATCAGCAACAGGCAGGCGGAGAATGAGCAGTTTGCTGGTTGACGGCTGGCGGTAGCCAGTGTGTCGGGTTGTGCATGGTACGATTTGCTTCCTGGGCAAAACGTTTGGCGATAGTGGTGGACGTATCTTCAATATAGTATCTTGTACTTGAAAGACGTAAATATGTAGGGAAGAGCAGGCTCAATCTCTCTTGAAAGAGATTATCGTCACAACTCTCCCCCGAAGCCTGCGGTTCTGGAAGGAGTTACGTCTTCATGAGGTGGAGTGATAGTTGGAGTTGCTTCTACTTCATAGACTCTGGAGAGGGCGTCGGCTATGATGTTGTCAGAACCCTTGATACAGCGGATCTCCAGGTTGAAATCTTGCAGATATAAAGCCCATCGTAGAAGACGTTGGTTATTGAATTGGGCTTGATGTAAGAATCAGAGAGGATTGTGGTCTGAGAAGATGGTGGTAGACCTGGCACCTTGTAGGTATGGAGCAAAGTGCTGGAGATTCAGGACGATGGAGAGTAGCTCCTTCTCGATAGTGCTGTAGTTCCTCTGGTGGAGTTTCAACTTGTAGCTGTAGTAGCTGACAGGTAGAACCTCCTCGCCTCGTTGCTACATCAGGACACCCCCGATGCCGGTACCACTGACGTCGACATGAAGGATGAAAGGCTTGGTGATATCTTTGGCAAAGGTGGACTTGCCCAGGTTGATGGGGAGGCCGGCTGTCAGGAGCTTAGCGAACAGACGTTGTAGCTGGAGCAGATGTTCGCTCCAGGTGTTGGATGCTACGACGATATCATCCAAATAGGCGTAGGTGTTATCCAAGCCCTGGATGACGAGGTTGACAGCTCTCTGAAAGGTGGCCGGGGCATTACATAGTCCGAAAGGAAGGCGTTCATATCTCAAAAAGTCCAAAGGGAGTGATTAAGGCAGATATTTCTTTGGCTCGCTCTGTTTGACACACTTGATAATACCCCTTAAGCAAGTCCACTTGGGACAAGTACTGGGCATTACCAATGGCGTCAAGAATATCATCTATCCTTTGCAAGATGTATGCACCCTTGACAGTCACATTATTTAATTTATGGTAGTCCGTGCAAAGTCTAACCTTATCTTGGGGTTTTGACACCAAGATACAGGGTGAGGCCCAGGGGGACTCACAAGGTGTAGCCAGTCCATGATCCAAGAGGTACTGCACCTCAGCACGCATGACTTCCTTCTTGCTAGGGCTGATTCGGTAGAAGGGTTGACGAATCGGCCGGGTGTCAGAGAGCAGTTGGATGTCGTGCTGGGTAACATTACACTCTTGTGGATCATCTCGGAACAACTCCTGATGTTCTTTGAAGATCTTGATGAGAGATGCACTATGATTGTCCTGAAAATAATTATGAAGATCAGTTAGGATTTCCGAATTGGAAAGCGCTGACTCCGTGTCAGTGCTTTCGGGAGGAGAAGCAGGGAAGGTCTCACTGTGGATGTATGGACCTTTAAAGGAAGAATATGTTATCATTACAGTGAGAGGAGTACCGTTATATAGCTTCAGGAGGTTGACGTGGCACAACTGGGTCTTCCGCTGCCTATCTGGAGTCTCTAGATCGTAGTTGTGGTTGTTTCTGCACTCCTTGATGGGGTAGGGTCCTGAAAACCTGTTTTGCAAAGGAGAACCTGGGATAGGGAAATATGCAAGCACGAAGTCTCCCGGTTTAAATTTCCTTACTTTGCTGGTCTGGTCGTAATGAGTCTTCATCCTCTCCTGTGCTTTCAATAGATTATCTTTGATAAAGGTGTGTACCCTCTCTAGAATGTGTTGTAGGTTTTGAAAAAAACACATTCTGGGGGAATGTGTTTGGGGCACATTCTGATGCTCACTGAAGGTGGCATCACGTAGAGAGTCTTTGAAAGCTTTGAGAGGAGTACGGCACTTACGTCCGTAGAGCATCTCATGAGGAGATACTCCTAGAGACTCATTGGGAAGACTTCTATAGATGCACATTATCAGGTCAATTTGCTTATCCCAATCCTTAGAGGTTTCATTACAAAACTTCTTCAGGAGTGCTTTAATAGTCTGATGACTACGCTCAAGAGAACCCTGTGAAGCAGGATGATAGGGGCTGGACAATACCTGTTTGATGTTGAACTCTTCCAGTGTCCTCTTGAAGAGATCACTGGTGAAGTTGGTGCCACAGTCGCTCTGAACCTCCCTTGGAAATCCATATTGGGTGAAGATCTTCAATAAGTGTTTGACAACCGTAGCAGCCGTAATGTTCTTTACTGGAACTGCTATGGGAAATCTGGTGGTAGGACACAGGATGGTTAAGATATAGGCGTTACCTGAACTGGTCCGAGGTAAAGGACCAACACAGTCTATAATAAGTCTGTGGAAAGGTTCCGCAGGCACCTGTATGGGAGTCAGTGGTGCTCTGAGAATTGAGATGTTCGGTTTACCTGCCATCTGACATGTATGACACTGTTTGACGTACTGTTTGACGCTATTTACCATACCTGGCCAGTAGTAGTCTTGACGGTTTCCATGGTAGGTCTTGTTAAATCCGTAGTGTGAGAGTGCTCCGTGGGCCAGGTGTAGAATAGTGGGCCGCAGGCGGGCAGGAATACCTAGTTGTTCGACGTTGGCCCAATCGTCCTCCTCCTTCAGTTTACTGGGTCAATATCTGCGGTAGAGCAACTCGTTCTCTAGAAAGAACCCAGGAATACTGTCAGGTTGAGTCTCAGCCTGGAAAAATAATGGTGTCAAGGTAAGATCTTCCCTCTATAACTTACGGAACTCCAACTTGGTCAGATTCTGGGGTAGTTTCTGAGGGTCTTGAGGGACAGCGGTAGCAGTAGAGTCAGCTGGCTGTGGTCGTGCAGCTTGTGCACGGGTGGTCACTAAAACTGGAGGAGAAACTTCATCACTCTCTTGAACCTTTGCTGGAACATACTCAAAGATGGGATTATCCATTACAGAGGTACACACCTGGGGTTTGTCCATGACGATCAGGTTGGTCGGTTGCAGGTTTTCTGCCAAGTCGTTGCCCAGGAGAAGTTTCACTCCAGGCATGGGAAAAGGCTTTTCCCTGATGGCGACTTGGACTTCTCCGGTCACGAAGGGACAATCCAGGTGGACTCTGGCGAGAGGATAATGAGTGGTAGCAGTGAGGTCAGTGATTAAGACAGTTTCTCCGGTGTAGGCGATATTGAGCACAGCTGATTTCAAAATAATTGATTGAAGAGCCGCTGTGTCCCTCAAGATCTTCAGTTTGAAACGTCCCTCCGGATTTGAGCCGTTGGTAGAGACAGTTCCAGTATACAGGTGTTTACTGAAAAGAGAAAGATCATTAACATGAACACCAACATTCATCACAGGCTTACGTGACTTAGGAGGAGTCTGTTTGGGTTTAGTGGATTCAGTATTTCCTTTGTATTGAGACTTACCACATTTATCTATGGTATGTCCATAGAGTCTACAATACTTACAGTACAATTGCGAGCCAGCTTGATCGGTACTCACTTTCTCGTAACTGTACCAAGACTTCTTACTGGAAGATGGTTCTGGTGTCAGCCGGTGGATGAGGCTGTAAGTGTCAGCCGACTTAGCACACTTTAGGTAGTCGGTTTCTTCTTTATCTGCTAAATATAAACGGACAGGAGGCGGCACACGCCTCAAGAATTCTTCAACTAGCATGAGGTTGACGAGTTCTGCAAAGGTAGAGACATGTGCTGCTTCCAGCCATTTCATAAAATATCTCCTTTTGGTACTAGCAAATTCGAGAAAAATAGTGGTACTTGCCTTCAGGCGGTCACGGAATTTCCTTCGATAGCTTTCGGTGGAGAGAAGGTAGGCGTCCAACACTGCTTGTTTCAGAGTCTGGTAGTCATTCTCAGACGCCAAAGTACTGAGTGTAACTGCAGCTCTACCTGTGAGATATACTCTGAGAAGGGTTGCCCATTGGTCGGCAGGCCAACGAAGTTGATTAGCATGGGTTTCAATGGTGGTGAAAAACACATCAACTTCTGTCCCTACGAATGGTGGCATTAACTTACTTGCATGTGAAATATTGAAATTGACAGGAAGACTGGCGGTAGCTTGCTGGCGCTGAGCGAGGTGTGTAGTTTCCAACGCGAATTCTTGTTGACGACATTCCACAGCAAAGAGTTGCTTGCTGTTTGTCATGCTCGCGTTGCATCTCCAATTGGCGTTGTTTTGTTTCAAGCTGTATTCGCTCACTTTCACGGAGTATTGCAAGCTCACGTTCCTTGAGGGCGATTTCACGTTCCTGTTCTTCCTTCCGAATGGCAGCTGCTTTCCTTTGCTGCTCTCGTTCGATCTTGGCAATTTCTAGTTTGAGTTTCATCGTTGCTAAATCAGTTTTTTCTGCAATAAAGTAAGTTTCGTGAGTTTCAGAGTCTATCTTACCTTCCTCTAAGAGATGATCCAGTAACTGGTTATGTATTTAATTTTTGTTGGCTTGGTAGGGAACTTCTAGTTGATACTCATGTGCAAGAGTTTGTAATTCAGTACTCTTGGCACGACTTAAAGTCCCTATTTCACCTGCTGGATCTGTACGGAAAGCTTGGAGACGAAACATGGTGAAATTAGCAAATATATGCACAACGAATATACTGTTGTGGTATGGTGAATGTCAGAAACAGGACAACGTGGCAACTGGTACCTATCCTGTGAAATCGTTAACAATTAATGTTAATTTCAAGATGATAAATGATTATTAAATCAAGGTCGCAGGAAATCTTTTACCTGGTACTCAATGTAAGAGGATAAGGGCAAGAAAATCCTACTAAATAAGCGAAACTGAGTTTCTAAAACAAATGAAACAGTTAATTGCCTCAAAAGTGAATTAGGTAGTCCAAGAATGTAGACATACCTTGCCGAGTCTCTATAGGACATAAGCAAGTTTTTCCCACTGAAATTAATATGATACTTACAGAATTAGCGAACTTTTGTGCTCTGAAAAAGATGGCTAATTCCCTACCAATGTAAATATCATCATCTCTGACCGACGTGTAGGGGTGCGAGGTGTCAACTGGTGACGAGAACTGCTGCTGAGGTCCCAATTCAGCAACTAAAGTTCGTGCGAGAGGAACTATGGCCCTCTTTATCCTCCTACCGTCGGATTGCAGAAGATTAGGTGCACTTGACCCGGGGACAGACCACAGTACCAGGGTACCACTATGATGATCTGCCGAAAATATGAGAAATATCATAGGGACAAAAGATGGTAAACACGAGTAATAACACGGAGGGAGAGATGACCAATTAAGAGAATGACTGAGGCCTACAGTCACCACGTAATCCAAAGTTGTCTCACCTTCACCATATGCTACTTTCGGAATGCACAATACACACAGCACCATATGAAAATAAAATTGAATATTGAAAATAGTGAAAAGTTACTTTACCAAAGCCAAGTACGCTTACCACAAATTTACGATCTGGTACCAGTACCTGAGTGAAGCTCCGTGGACAGGCCCCCATGTTATGTGACGGTAAAGCGTTGGTGTTCGGCTGTTTCAAAGGCTGGGGGCAGGGCCTCGTTACATAACAAAAAAAAAAAGAGAAGTTTGTCCTTTCGTCTGTGGTAAGGTAATGGAAAGACACACAAAACACAAAGTATAAACAATGAAATTTTAATTACTCTAGAAAACACGATATGAATAAAGACAATCTCGTAAAATTCAAAACAAGTCAGCAAACAAAACAACATGAATAATTACTGGCAATGAAAATTTACTCAAAGACAAGTAAGTACAAATTAAAATAAATCAAATAAGTGAGATGCTGGGAATACTGGCTTCAAGCTGCCACCTCCCCTAGTTGACTAGGATCTACCTTACCCTACAGAGTTCTTCATCGACTTGCTTCCATTCTGAGCTGTGGCTGAGAGCACGGTCGACATAAGCGTTTACAACACTTCTCTTGTACCTGTCTGGGCAGTCACTGTTGGCATTTAGGCACATTCCTATGTTTGTTTCCTTAGTGTAGACTGCAGTATAGAAATCTTCGCTCCTTTCCTTGATTGTTACATCTAGAAAGGGCAGCTTCCCATCCTTCTCCATCTTGTAAGTGAAATGCAACACAGAATTCTGCTCAAATGCCTCCTTCAGCTCCTCCAGATGTCTGACATTAGGTACCTGTGTAAAATTGTCGTCAACATACCTGCAGTATATGGCCGGTTTCAAGTTCATGTCGACTAAGACTTTTTGCTCGATGGTACCCCATGTAGAAGTTTGCAAACAGGACACCTAGGGGAGAACCCATGGCGACCCCATCTACTTGCTTATACATGTGCCCATCCGGGCTCAAGAAGGGTGCCTCTTTAGTACATGCTTGGAGTAGCTTCCATAGTATGTTTTCTGGTATGTCAAGAGGAGTACAGGCCGGATCACGATACACTCTGTCCGCTATCATCTCGATTGTTTCATCCACAGGTACGTTGGTAAACAGTGATTTTACGTCCAACGAGGCTCTTATCCCTGTGGCCCGTGTTCCCCGCAGTAAGTCAACAAATTCCTTTGGAGACTTCAGGGTAAAGGCGCAAGGGACATAAGGAGTCAGCAAGCCGTTGAGTCGCTTTGCCAGTCTGTACGTGGCTGTGGGTATCTGGCTGATGATTGGCCAAAGTGGGTTTCCTGGCTTATATGTCTTGAAATTTCCATACACGTATCCAGGTTTATATTCCACAATAATCTTTGGCAGGTGGTGTCCGGATTTCTTGGCGTTCACAGTTTCGATCAATTTGTTGACCTTTGCTTTCAATTCGGCTGTAGTGTCCTTCGTTACCCTTTGGAATTTAGTATGGTCAGAGAGTATGAGGTTCATTTTCGCCAGATATTCGTCTTTTTTAAGAATGACGTATATTGGCGACTTGTCACATCTCCTGACGACTATCTCCTTGTTCTCACGAAGGCTCTTAGCTGCCGCTTTGAGCTCGGGGGACAGTATGGTGCTTCTGTAGTTGCCTCGATTTTTTCCTCCTTCCGCAATAAGTTCTGCTTGTAAGGTGTCTTTGGTGGTGATCTTCGTTTGTGTCTCGAGGTCTAATATGTCGTCCAGCAGGATCTCCAACTCCACTTTCCGGGCCATCTCACTTGGTCTGGACATAACGTGACAGTTTATACCCAGATTTAGGAGAGTGACTTGGTCCTCAGTGAGGTTGATTCCTGCAAGGTTTAGGAAGCCGTCTCAAGGTCGTGGAATTGCCATAGATCCTCCATATAACGTTGTTAGTTTCTTGATTATCCTGGTTTCGGTGCTGAGGTGATGTCAATCTGTGAGGACGTCGAGGTGTTGCTCGATGCGAGTACGGAGACTTACGTCGATGTTGCTGTTTCTCCATTGGTTTGTAGCATGAAGTAGTTTCGTTTTGTTGTCTTTGATTTAATTTTCTACCTTGTGTATCTGATTACGTATCAGATCTTGGCGATATTTCATCGTGAAGGCTTGATTCCTTGCTGCTGGGTCGTGCATTTTAATATTAGAATATTTTGGTAGCAGTCTTTCCTGTAGACATATATTATTATATATGACCGAAAAAGTAAGATTAATAATTCTAACACGAATTTTCTCAATATTTCTTATGTTTCTTTTCACTGTTGATGGTAATTGAAAAAGCAATTCCCCAAAATTCATATTTATTTCTAGTCTGACGCGACACTTGAACGCATTTCGCAATATCTTATTACACTTTCAAAGACTTTTAGTTTACACACACAGAACTATAACCTGCAAACACTCCAGGCCAGGGTTTGAGTCCCCTGGTGGGTTGAATGTCTATAAAGTTATAAACTTCAGCTTGTGGTATTAGGCAAGTCTGTGCATTAAGCATATGGCACTGCATTCTCCCACATAACAGGGCTCGATTAAAGGAGCACCAGAGATCCCACACCATCTCATTGCTTGGGAGAGGAATTGGAGTTCTGTTGGTTAAATACCCCAGAATTCCTACCTCTCTTATATGGTTTTGAAGCATGGTGTAGTGGATACAGTGTGTACCAGTATACAGTGTGGCTGAGAGCACGGTCAACGTAAGCGTCGACAACACTCCTCTTGTACCTGTCTGGGCAGTCACTATTGGCATTGAGGCCCATTCCTATGTTTGTTTCCTTAGTGTAGACTCCAGTGTGGAAGCCTCCGCTCCTTTCCGTGACCGTTACATCTAGAAACGGTAGCTTTTTATCCTTCTCCATCTCGTAAGTGAAACTCAACACAGAATTCCGCTCAAATGCCTCCTTCCGCTCCTACAGACGTTGTGGGACATTTGGGGCTTGAATCTATATATTAATTATTAATGTAATAAAAATCAATTACGAAGGACCACCCGCTTTTATAGAAAAGAGGGAAACTAAGAAAATATGATCATAAGCAAATTCCTAGATGAACCAGTAACTATGGATAAAATACTAGAGAATATGATCACTGAAATAATTAATGGGCTGTATAATTAAATGAATCAAAGCCTCAAAAACCTACATTGGGGGGTTATTACTGGAACTCAGTACGTCCAGGAACTAGTGTGGTTCGTTCACCAGTCCAATGTATAATAATCTAATCCTATGAACATTTATGAAATTATTACCGTTATCATTAATGAGAACATAGATTATTAACATGAATAATAATAATCATAATAAACACATGTTAATCCAATGAACAGGGTTCTGCATGTAAAAGAGTACAGATAATAGAAATCGAGGAATACAAAAGGAATCTTAGCTTAAAGAAGATTTCCTAGAAGTTAGTCACAACGCATCCTCTGATTCTCTTGGACTCGTCATGGAACACTGGGAGTTGATTAACATGGGAAATGACAGCTCGGAGAATTCTGCACACACGCTGTAAATCAAAGTGTTTTCAGTAGCAACAGATTAAACTACTAGATTTCTATGTTCAATAAATTAATATTAATAATAAGGGAAAAATAATGACCTGTAGTTTGTTGTTGTCGCACAGCGTCACGACAAGCTACCCAGCTATAAACCTACCCCCTATAAGATGCATCAAATAAGGATAAGGATACTTAGCTAATATGGGCACAATAATATTGTGAATATTATCATTTCTCACAGTTGTGATTGAAATGCACGGGTTAGGACAAGTTTATTATTTAGAGGAGTTAAATATTATTATTCGCCAGTTTTATGATAGTAAACGAACAATGGAGATGAATGAAAGTCTCTCCAGGGCATTCACGCATGACGTTAAATTTACTACTAGATAACAGTTATAACTATAAACGCTCTATTTGGCTTTAGTTAGGGATCAGTTTATCTGTAATTAATTATCACACAGAACCCCGTTGTTTATAGAGAATCAAATTCAATTCTCACACACATTGGATATAAATGTGTTTATTACAATGGAATCTAACGCAATACTGGCGTCGGGTGACGTAAGAATTCTAGCCTTATTGTACAGATGTAATTATTAGTACATGCAAACTCTACGTTGGGTTAATTTTACTCACTACAATGATTAGTAGAATTAGTAATAATTAATGAGAATACAACAGTGTTGTATTCAGTGTTGGAAATTTCCAACAGACGTCTGGCATCAGGTACCTGCGTAAAAATATCGTCAACATACCTGCAGTATATGGCGGGTTTTTCGACAACAATGAGATAGTCGTCAGGAGAGATGACAAGTCGCCAATATACGTTATTCCTAAAAAAAAGACGAATATCTGAAAAAAGTGGGTGTAGTACAGACCTCTGCGTCACACTACTAGTGACAGTGGGCCCAGTACAGAGCTCTGTATCCCACTACTAGTGACAGTGGGCCCAGTACAGAGCTCTGCGTCACACCACTGGTGACAGTGGGCCCAGTACAGAGCTCTGCGTTACACCACTAGTGACACTGGGCCCCGTATAAAGATCAGCATCACACCACTAGTGACAATGGGTCCAGTACAGAGCTTTGCGTCACACCACTAGTGACAGTGGGCCCAGTACAGAGCTTTGCGTCACACTACTAGTGACAGTGGGCCCAGTACAGAGCTCTGCGTCACACCATTAGTGAAAACCCTCCAGTCTGCTTTCTTTCATTAACCTGACCCGCTGTTTTCTGTCTTTGAACCATGACCTGATCTAGCATGAATATTTCCTCCGATACCATGCGCATCGACCTTCCTCAGTAGCCTTAGAGTGGAACTGTGTTGAAGGAATTTCTGAGGTCCAGATGTGCATTACATTTACTATTAATGTCAACGGCATCCTTTACGCTCGAATAAGATAATAAATTGGTGAGGCAGGAACGACCATTCGTAAACTCGTTGTAAACTCGTGTCGGGAGTCTCCTATCAACCTGAACGTTAATAAGTGCTTTACAGAATCTGCAAGTATCACTGCCAGTGACTTTCTTACCATCGATGTCAAAGTTTATTGGTCGTTAATTCGCAGCAAGAGTTGATTCTTTCTCTCCTTGAATACTGTGGTCAAGTTAATGACAACTCTCTAAACGTTTCCTGTCGGGGTACAAGTGGGCTGGAAAGCCGGTTATTAACTTAAAATACCCTTGAGACCAAATACAATTGTATGAGTGTGTATTTACTTTTTGTGTATTTATTATTTGTTCGTGCAGAATCGAGCAGTTAGCTCTTGAACCCCGCTTTTCTAACCAATCTATTTTTCCTCTATTATACATATATTTCTAACACATGCGTACACACACACACACACACACATCCCCAGGAAGCAGCTGTCTAATTCCCAGGTACCTATTTACTCCTAGGTGAACAGAAGCATCAGGGTGAAAGAAACTCTACCCGTTTGATTCTGCCTCAGGCGGGACGCGAACCCGGGCCCTTAGGACTACGACCCCGGAGCGCTGTCCACTCAGCCTCGAGGCCCTCATATGTACTCACCTAGTTGTTGTTCTTGTACTCACCTGGTTGTTGGTGTTGTACTCACCTGGTTGTGCTTGCGGGGGTTGAGCTTTGGTTCTTATGTCCCGCCTCTCAACAGTCAATTTACTGGTGTAGAGATTCCTGAGCTTCTCGAGCTCTATCATATCTACATTTGAAACTGTGTATTGAGTCTGCTTCCACCACATCACTTCCTAGTGAATTCCATTTACTAACTACTCTATATTCTGTATTCCACAGTCGTGTAATGCACGATAACAGCGAATAACGTCGACGTGCGCGTGTGTGAGAAAGTCAAGACAAGAGGCACTCACACATGATGTAGCACACGAGACTGTCCTGATAAAATGGTACTACCATGTTGACGGCCAGGAGCAGGAACCCAATCAGGGAGGTCAACACGTAGCTAAGCTGGAGCCGCCCCGCCAGCGTCTTCACCTGCAGGGGGAGGGGGAAGGTCAGGGGGCGCCAGGGTAAGTTATGTTAGGTTAGGTTATCTAACTGTCATCAGTCATTGGCGAAGGGGTCTGATATAGGTATTAGTGTAACTTCAACTGTAAGCAGTTACTGACACAAGGTGCACCAGGAGACTAGTGTTGGTATAAGTTAACCTCCAAACTGTTAACATTGTTACAGTCTTTCATGCCTACATTTATTAACGATTTGTTATGAGTCTTACCACTATAGATTCTAGAGCAACACTCGCACATTATTTGTGATCTTAAGTCATTATTAAAACGTTTTACAAGTGTTTTTTGTGATTCAAAGTTTCAATAAATTAGCAGATCTCTGTAAACCTTTGATTCGCTAATGACGTCACTATAATATAGTCCAGACAGTCACACGTCTTTAGCAGTCAGGAGTGAGCAGTTACGTAATCAAGTTTTGTTTCAGAAACGTTACACGAAGGTGACCAGGTTAATGACGTGGAAGCAGCCAGCACATTAGAGAAGCTTAGAATGTCTTTATGAGGAAGACAGACGTTCATTCAGTAACAAGAGGAATGGGAGAAAGAAATACCACGTGGTGCTGTGGGATTCTATCCTCATTATCATTTTTTTTTTAATTTTTGTAAATGCAGTTTTTTTTAAATGAAATGGGGGTTTCTTAGCTGCTGTTGATGATGACCGTCCGGTCGTGCTAAGCTTGTTGAAGGGTGATAAAGGGTTAGTTGAATTTCGAATTTAGTTTTAGAGTTTCAGGAGGAAGTTTTATATATAAATTTATAGACATTTAACTAGAATTATATTTTAACAACTTTTGTAAACGACAGCCTATAGTTAACATTGTTACATGAACCATCAGTGCTTCTACTAAAAGCATTGTTAATAGGTGCACTGCTAAACCTGAACATCTATAACGATCTCTGTACCATAAATAATATATACTAGACAAAGTTTATCATGAAAATCAATCTTTTTCGTCATTGATTTTTAGAGATGCTGATAATAGCTGATGGCGGTAATATGACGCACCTTTCTGACGGAGTAGCCTTTGTTGACCTTCTGGGTGAGAAGGTACAAAGTGGTGGCCAGCAGGGCCACGCAGGACAAGACCAGCAGCACTGCCTTCACCCACAAATTTTTGCTGTTCACGCCCGTGTCCTTGGACGACCTTACACACATCATCACCTTCAGGTGTTTGTCTAGAGCGTTCCCGAAGTATTCAAGGCAGTAATTCTCTCGTTTGATAATTTTATTATTAAGGCGGCAGCCCGCGTCCATATTTACCAGCTGTAGCTCCTGGTTGTCCATCATCTCCCCGTAGTCCTCGGAGGACCTCCTGTCCATGTAGTAAACATGGTAGCCGTTTTCAGTTTCACAAGTAGGGAAAGAATTATCAGTCAGCTTTGTTAGATTAGCTGCACTCAGCAGAGGGTCGTGCAGTAGTGAGAGTCCGAGACTGTCTGTGACGCAAGTATCATTCTCCATGTACTGGCCGCAGGGACAACACTTGCGTACGTTCCCCACCTCTTTGTAACACACGATAGCAACTGTTACAGTGTGGTTGTCCGGGCCGCGATAATCATCTACACAGTACCGAATGGCAGAGGAATTTTTTGCCTTTATGTCTAATGGGGGATATTGAGGCTTGCTCTTCCACCAGTGAATATTAAAGTCACTAACATTGATCAGCTTCTCAACGCAATGGCAATCATTGGTTCTAGCAGGAATACCAAATTTAGGTTCCATTTCATCCAGCAACTGCAACATATATGGCGAGACATCTTCCCTCGAGGCACTAATGCAGCCAGACTTAGTGAGAATATGGCCGCGGGGACAGCATTTGTAGAAGGAGTCAACGGGACATATAGATGCCTCAGCCACCATCGCTGGAGTACCTTCTGCCCATGAATATTCAATACAGTAGAGTGAGCTCGGGTAACACTGCCCAGACTGACGTTCACACAGTTGGTTCGAGGAGTCGAGAAAGGCTTGGTCGGTGCTGACTCTTCGGGGCTCACCGTGCCTGCAAATGAGCTTCGAGGTGTTCCAGTGGATGGACGTCACTCCTGGGAATTCACTCCTTGTGAATTCTTGCACTAAATCCTTATAGTCACTCACATTGGACGATCTCGGATGACAGTGTTTATCAGTAAGGTTGAAGTATTCGTTGAGGCCGCAACACTTCCTTGTGGAAACCTCAATGGGTCGTAAGGGACAGAAAATTTTGCTAAGAATGCCAGAGGAAATAATATCAGCACCTGGAGCTTCCATTTCCAAACAGTAGTGATCTTGATCATAATCAAGATTTGGATTTGATTTAAGGTCTCTTAGGTAACCAAAAGGTAAGATGGAGTGAGAGGTAAAGTCTATTGGTTCACGTTTTTTTTCATCACCAGGGTCTTGGCATTGTCCCATTATTAAAGGGACGATCCTCAGGTTGTTATTCACATTCTTCTCCAGCAGTCTACGCACCAGTATTGTGAACGCTGTATTGTCCTCCAGCGTTTCACGTCTTTGAGTTCTAAAGTTAAAGAATTCATTAATACAGAAGCACTTCCTCACAGGCGTCTCGACAGAAATGTCTTCAACAATGATTGAATTTTTATGTTTAAGGGAGATCGATTCCAACATTGTTTTTTGACCATCAGACTGCAAGAGAAAGCTTTCCTTGCACACTGGAACATCATCATGGTGTGGGATGCGCTTGTATCTCTTTACTGCTACATTATTAGTATTTTTAGCAGGTACAGATTGTATTGGTTTCTGGGATCTAACATGAGCAGAATTACGCCTTAAGATGTTAGTGTTTCCGATCGTGTGATCACTGTTCACTAGTTCTTCATCGTCTTGTGCGTGGCCTGCCAGAGTCATATTCTTTAACGGGTGTATATTTCCTAAAGTTCTGTTGATGCGAGTGTGCTTCTGATGGGGGTCTGAAGAGACGTTCAGTACACTTGTTCTCATCATAATATCATCCACTGTCTTATTGTTTGTCGCAACTGCCCGCACAACACTCTCTTCACTTCCACCCATTATTGGCATGTTCAGTTGGGTGTTGTTCGCGAGTGCTTCATCAGCATCATGATCGTAGCGACTTGGCTCCTCTTGTGTAACGGGTGTCTTGATCTCCGAGTCTTTCACGAATATTACTGTATGATCGTCACCAACATCAGTTCTCCCAGCAACTTTGACGTGATTCAAGGCGCCATAAACACCTGCTGCATCTTCCTGAGAGACCGGGAGCTGAGAGACGCGCGGCGGCAGTGGTGTTGGTACAGAGTGGGTTGTCATGCCCGCGTGTAGACTCATCAGTGAGTTGCCAGCAGAACTGTGTGAAGGTTGGCTGCACCAACCCTCTGTCAGTAGCCAAAACATTATAAACATTGAGACACGTGTAGAAGGCAACATGGTGAAGAGCTGCCTGCCCGACACACACCGCCTGCGGAAGAAAATGACACTTAGATTAGCAGTAAAATGAAAGTAACTTGACCACAATGGGTGTCATTGCCCATGTGAGAATTAAATTTATAAAATAAATTCCTAAAACTCTTTACATACTTTGTCCAAACAAAACAAATATATAGGGGGACCCATAGCCTCGGAGGAAACCACGCATAATGCATTAGAGGGAATGTTTAGATCCCCTCCAATACAGTTTCTGTGTGCTTTTCTCCTACCACCCCCTTCCTTTTTTATTTTTTGTGCTTTATTATGCATTTGATGGTTACAAGATATACATGGGTTGACACAAAAATAATAATGCAAAAAGGTGCTTAAAGGTTATGGATCTCTTGAAAAACACAACAATAATATAAGAGGGAGAGGCCTAGGGGACGGACGTGTGGAGGAGGGGCTGCTGCCTTCTCAGCCATTACCCTGAGACATCTTGGCTGCACCGTATATATATGTCGTACCTCAACCCGTTCTCGCAAATTTAATAAGTCAATATTGACTTATTAAATATGTGCATAGGTGACATACTTAACATAATAGATACCCTTAAAAAGATTCATAGAAAACACCTACCTTACCTAACCTACTTAGTATGTTAAGATAAGCATCTTATTGCTTCGTAATTACAATTATTACCTAACCTATAATAGGTATAGGTTAAGTAATAATTGTAATTACGAAGCAATAAGTTGTTTATCTTAAGATACTAACAAGGTTAGGTAAGGTCGGTGTTTTCTATGAATCTTTTTAAGGGTATCTATTATGTGTAGTATATCACCTATGCACGTAGTTAATAAGTCAATATTGACTTTACGAATTTGCGAGAACGGGTTGCGTACCTAGTAGCCAGAACGCACTTCTCAGCCTACTATGCAAGGCCCGAATTGCCTAATAAGCCAAGTTTTCATGAATTAATTGTTTTTCGACGACCTAACCTACCTAACCTAACCTAACCTAACTTTTTTGGCTACCTAACCTAACCTAACCTATAAAGATAGGTTAGGTTAGGTTAGGTAGGGTTGGTTAGGTTCGGTCATATATCTACGTTAATTTTAACTACAATAAAAAAAATTGACCTCATACATAATGAAATGGGTAGCTTTATCTTTTCATATGAAAAAAATTTGAGAAAATATATTAATTCAGGAAAAC